>MU107295.1:0-48240 GCA_012274485.2 Sinapis alba
GAATTAAATTCCGTATTTGATGTAGACATGTTTAAGCTCTTGATTACGAGACCAAAAGCTTCCATATTTTTTCATACACATGGAACACATTTTTTTAGTTGGGCACAAGGCCCAACATTTGTCTGAATCGTCAATAGTTGTCATGGATAAATTGATTTTCGAACATATTACAAAAAATGAAACTTCCAAACTGTATGGGTTTTGTTAAGTTTGGCACAGTACGTATCAACGTATGTTAGCATGCATTCGATTCAACTGTCCATGCGTGTGACTAAAAAGGCCAGTCAATATAAAAAAACGTTTTCTTGTCTCCATCGTGACTTGTTCTCTCCGAGACGTATCTGTAAAAAGTATGTAACCTTCTTTTGACCAAATAAGAACTACTAAAAAGTATGTAACTAACAATAAAAAAAAAATTTCCCTTAGATAACCCATTTTAATTTGCTTGTCACAAAAATAGTTTTTAAAGAAGAAAATGACCAAAATATTTTTTTTGAAGCTAAAAAATGCATTTATATGCATTTATACCCTTAGAGTTAACTAATTTGGATTTTAGGGTTTAGAGTTAAGGGGTGAGTTTGGGGTTAGAGTTTCAAATTTCAAAAAAATTAAAAAAATCAAAATTTTTAAAAAAAGTCTATTTTGGTCATTTTATTTTTTTAGAATTATTTTGTGACAAAAACTAAAAAAGGCTATTTAAGAGAATTTTCCTTAAAAAATGTAAATATACAGTAACTACAAAAGTATTTATTTGAGCATTAACTTTGATGTAACTATTTGGGTGATTAGTCAGCATTTAACTTAGTTCTTTGACTTTATTCATTAATATTTGCATCAAAATTCTTCTAGCTTGATGTAGTTTTATTTTTTAAATATACATCCAAATAAACAAAAAATCCATTTTCTATTTGTAGTAGGCAAAAATCTTATATCCATATTATTTGAGTTTTAGAAACTGTAAGAAAGGTCTTAAATAAAAAAAAAAAAAATCATTTCACAGGTAAATTTATTTTTACTAAGATAGTTATTTTACTAATATAATTTAATATTTTTAGATAGGTTTTTGTAATTTAAAAATAATTGTTTAAATTATTATGAACCAATAAGATAAAATATCTTTACATATTGAATTAAAAATAATAAAATTTTGTAATTTATATTTTGTTTATTAGTAAATATTATTTAACTAATTAAAATAGTTATCTTATATACAATACATATTTTACGTACCAATCAATCATGTTTTATTTTACAATTAAGTAATGATCTGCATCCTACGCAAAATGAGATATTTTATAAAACATTTTTTAAATAAATAAATTTTGAAAAAATATTTTTTTCAAAAAATAATAATAAAAGATATGTAAAATATATTTTAATAATTTGATAAAATTAAAACTGTAAAACATGTTATTTTATATGATATATAATTTAATTTAAATGATATTAAAAAATATATATATTTTAATACGTATATTCATCAAATGAGACTTTCTACTTATATGATTTTATGATTATTTGTTTCTTGTTTAAAAGAAATTAAATAATTGATCACAAAATTTTCAAAGTGGTACTTTTAACAATTTTAGTAATTTATATCTATTTTTAAAATTTAAAATATAACATATACAAACAATCTAATTTTTTATTATATGGTTAATGCGATTGCTTAATTTTACTAATATAAAACTAAAACTAAAACAAATTGACAAATAATGCAAAAATTGTTATCAAGTCTTTCTTATTCAAATTTTTTAATTATCATATACATATATATTAATCACAATAGATAGTTACATAGTTTTTTGTGACAAAAATAAAGATAGTTACATAGGTTTTATTTAAGGAAGAATAGAGAATATTTTCTTATAGATTATTAATTAACTTAATAGTTAATTTTTAACACTGATTAATTATATAATTACAAACTATGAAAAATACTACATAAATAATATTATAGCTGACAATTCTATATGTCTTATTTGGATTCATGTCTAACTGTATTATCTGGAACCGTTTTATAAGATCTGTTCCTCACAATATTTTCTGTGTCATGATAAAAATCTGTATTTTCTTCAATATTATGCATAATTCGCTTTATCAGAGAACTAAAACACATATCTCCTGGTATAAGAACCACAATAATAAACGACATATATTATAATTATTCTAGTAATTTACACATATTTAATACTATAATTTATTTTAATGATAACACATGTCACAATTTACATGGTATAATACTTATCAATTACTATATAAAAGATACTTACAGTTAAAAACTTACAACTATGGCTAATATAATTACAATAAAAATCTCTACAAAAAATTACATTAGTAAATTTACAGCTATATCAAACATACGTATATCACAGTTACATCTAAACTTTTACGTGTGCAGTTCAACCTATTATAACTAAATTATACGTATATTTTTACAAGTGTTGTTTTAAAATTTTAATGTACAATTTATTAATGAGTAATTCTTTCAAGTAGCTCATTTATAAGTTTTTTCACAAAATAGCACTCAAGAAAGAAAAAAATGACCAAAATAATCTTTTTTATTTTTCAAAATTTTAATTTTTTTTTTTTTTTTTAAATTTGAAACCCTAACCCCCAAACTCAACCCTTTAACTCTAAACACTAAGTCTAGATTAGTTAAACTTAAGGGTATAAGTGTTTCATTTACCTTTTTAATGAAATATTTTGGTTATTTTTTCTTTGGAAACTATTTTTGTAATAACAAAATTTTAGGACTATTCTAGGATATTTCTCTTTATTAATTTTATATTTTTTTTGAAACTTAATTAACTTTATATATTATATGATTCTTTTTATTTTTAATGTATTTTTGTATTGGTTGAAAAGTGATTATATGTATATGTAATGATATTTTTATCTCAAAAATATATAAAATTAAATATTTGTTTTATCTGTGAGTTCAAATATAAAACGAAAATTAAAATGAAACTGAGGAAATAATATTTTTTTTTTTTTAAAAAAAACTAAAACTTCTAAATGACATAAATTTTAGGCATTCTGATAAAGTATCACATATTCACATGAGCTTTTCTTTTATAGAGCATGAGTTCTATGATTCGGTTAAGTGACATATAAAAGATTTATTCTATCAAAATTTTATATTTTCCCATTTTATGTAGAGGTCCAAACGAATGTTATATTATTATTTTTAACACAAATGTTATGTTATTAACACATACAATATTTTTATCATGAATATTTATATATATCTTTAATGTTAGTAGTATTGTCGTCATGTATGAATTCATGTTCAAATTTACTTGGAACTGTACCTGTGAGAGTGTGTGACGGTGTGGGGTGTGTACGCTGAAAACACAAGCTTGCAAAAAAAATAAAAATAACTAGTGTATTGTACGTTATTGATAGTTATTAACTAACAGATTTAGTTTATGTTGTTTGGTGGCTACAAATAAGTATAACCATGATCTAATCTAAACTGCACTAAATCATCGATTTCTCATCTATTTCATATTCATAAATTTTTGTAAAATTTATTATTATTAGCTAATAAAAATTATAGGAAACATAAACTTATTTTTGTAAACTTTTATTTTCAAAAACATTTACTTTTAGAAGATAGAAGAATATGATTGAGTTAACTATATCAATTTTAATTGTAGCAAAAAATATATCAATTTATGTTTACTAAATGTGTTAAAAATGATTTATTAATATCGTATGGAAAGAGTTGAACTCTCAGACTTGAAGTATGTCACCTACTCTTTTAACTCGTAGAAGAGGAAATAAAATCTCAAGCACATCGGTAGCTTCTTTGACGGGAAATGGTCAAAAAACCTTTTCTTATTCCTCATTCTTTTTTTTTCTTATTCCTCATTCTTCTTATAAATTTTTTTATTCTTCTTATAACTTACATTCACACATGACTAATATTTTACGTAGAATTGTTGTTTTTAATTTATTAATTTAGCATGCAAAAATGAAAATATCAAAGTAATCGACCCAAGTTAAAACCTACTTGTACAAATATGTAGACTTATAGATTATTTAGTTAGTAATCCACAAAATACATTTCATATATATACACAAAACTTCTAATTTAGAATGTATAAACTCTCTTGCAGATACTAATATTTTAAGATATATATACAGAAATCTTAACATTTTACCAAAAGAAAAAGTAATATACATAACCTTGTTTTTTTTTTTTTGTAACACTTTTTTTTGTAACACAGATAACCTTGTTATTTCACAAAAATAAAAGCTTATTTAACTACCATTTTAAGTATTTTAATGTATACGAGGTCGTTATATATTTTATGATATATTTTCTTTCAAAACTAATTATAGTAGCTAGAGAGCAAAAATATATGCTACAATATATTACAAATAATAAAATTTTGCCAGAACTATTTTTCTTGACACGGGCAACGTCTAGTAAAATATTCCTTCTTCTTGTATTGTTCAAACTCTACCACTTCTCTTTTGTCTTCTTCTCGCCGATTCAAGCCCATTAGATCACGACAATCGTACTTCAAACCTTATGTTTTTTTTTTTTGACAAAAGGGTTTCCTATTAAAAAGGACAAACATAGAATCTATGACAATGAAGTCTTACAGTTTTGAAAGACAGATAGAGAGTCAAGCAAAAGCTTGTTCTAGAATACGAGAAGCCAATACATATCTAGGGTAAATGTAAAAATACAGAAGAAAGAAAAAATAAGACCATCATTATCCTCGGTCTCTTAACCGGGGTTCTTAGCTTTGGATAAGAAATGTTTTTTAGTTTTTTTTTTAACTAAGAAAAACTAAGAACGTCTCTTAAATAAGAAATATAAAAACGATCTCTTAACCGAAAAATGTAAAAAAACAAAATAAAAATATAATAAAAATATCAAATCATGAGTTAAGAACCCCGGTTAAGAGATCGGGGATAATGATGCCCTGACCTCCACATCCTCTTTTACCACAGTTTCCACAACCTCAAACCTTATATATATATATACACAAATACATACATAGATATAGTTACACAAACACACACCATAAAGCCTCTTTTAGTTTAATCATTCCAACAATCCTATCTTATTTCATCACCAAACAAAGCCATGATCTCTAGTCTTTTTGACTTCATGAAACAATCCAAGTCCATTCAGCTAAATAACAAACGTTCTCTCGATATATACAAAAACACATACACATACCATAAAGCCTCTTCATCATCATCAACCCCCAAAGCTTTGTGTGATGTTTTCATCAACCATAGAGGAACTGACACAAAGAAAACCCTTGCAACATTGCTTTACGACAACCTCAAAGCCCGTAACTTACGTCCATTCTTGGATTACAAGACCTTGAAACCCGGAGATCATATCTTTGATCATATCAACGGCGCAATTCTAACTTCTAAAGTCGCAGTAACTGTTTTTTCTCCCAACTATGGACATTCTTATTCATGTTTGCACGAGCTTGCGCTTATAATGGAGTCCAAGAAAAGGATCATACCAATATTTTTCGACATCAAACCTTCACAACTCGATGTTATGATCGAAAGGGTGAGATGTCCTGATGATGAAATCCAACGGTTTAGATGGGCTCTTCAAGAAGCTAGAGATATCCTCGGACTTATGTTCGAATCAGATAAAGGGTGATTTTGAGTTTCCATTATATACAAATATGTTCTAGTAAAATGTCTGATTAAACTGATTAACATTCTTTCTTCAACCTTTTTGACACATTTTAGGAACTTATCGGAGGTTGTTACAAGTGCATCGGATATTATCGTTCAGAGGTTGGTGGAGTTAGAGGCTGAAGATGAAAATGTCTGAGGCGTTGGAAGAACTTTAAGTAACTCCAAAAAAGGCTTCTCTCAAACATACACATTTTCAGAAATCCCTATGATTAATTAATTTAATTATTCATGCATGCAAATATATATCCCTACTTATTGATAGTTGACAGAAGATGCCATATCACTATTTTTGTAAAGAGGATTTATGATCTTCTTTATTCTTTGTAGTTTTATTTTTGTGGGTTGAAAAAGTTTCAGCAAATAAAATAACATTTTCTATTTCTATTTGATAATACCGAAAATTGTTTGATCGTTACATCATATTTCCAAGAACATTTTTACTTATTCTTACTTTTCAACATCTTAACTAATAAAGAAATAGAGGTGTGCATGTAAATATATGAAACTGAAATCTATGACAACTGATGACACTAAGACCTCGATTGGCACAGCTGATGATAAAGCTGATGATAAAGCAGTAGCAGTATACTGTAAAAATTCTATGCCACAAAAGTTGTATGCTCTCATTAAAGTTTTAATAAATTAATTGGTAAAACAATAGCATATACATTTTAAAATTATCATAAAAGTTCGTATATAATATATTTTAAATTATAATATATATTAATATAATATTTTATTAAAAATAGTAAATATTATTTAATAATATAAATTAAATTAAATTTTTAATGTGAAATATTATTATTTTAAAAAAACTAAATGTAAAATTTATTTAAAAATGTAAAATTTATTTAGAAATATTAGGAAAATTGTCAAAACAAAACCAAAATTTGAAATGAATGTCCCTTTGGTATAACACTATTTTTGTCTATTTTGTCTATTTTGTCTCTATTTTACCTTTTTATATCTAAAAATTAATAAAATAAATAGTTTCATAAATAAAAAATTATAAAAATATAAACAATTAATAAAACATCCATATACACAAAATGATATGTTTTTTTTTTGTTGAAAAAATTCGATAAATAATTTTTTTAAATTACGTTATACTAAAAGTTGATTTTGTATTCTACGGAAAATGAGTTCGTAGAAAATGAATTATAGATTATACAAGTTCATCTATTTTTATAAAACGAATCATCTACTAATTGTAAAGATATCTATTTTTCTCCAGAATGCAGTTTTTACTTTCATTAAGTATTCTAAAATACCTAGAATATGAAATCTAAACACTACTTGTACGTCTACATAGGGTAGAAATTGCATTCTGGATTTTTGTCATCCATGTAGGGTATGTTGTTGATTCAAAAATGAGTTTCATTCGAGATTGATACACATGTAGTATTATCATCTCAAGTGAAAGAATTAAAGAATTTCACATTATATAATAAGTGAAACATCTAGAAGATTATGATTCCACTCAAAATGAGATCGATGAATCTTCTTAAGGTAAATCTATAAAATTTTGCGACAAATTATGTTGAAACAATAAGTAAAAGATATGCTATTTACATTTCAAATCAGAATATTTCTCAAGGCATTAAAATTATTTTAGAGAAAGTATATACATCCTTTCGTAGATTATACTACACAAAGATTAGTGTAATGGATATATATATATATATATATATATATATATATATATATATATATATATATATATATATATATATATATATATATAAATATAGTAAACCAGAAGTTTACAAAATATTTGGTATGAACCAGTTAAACCATTTTGGTTTAGTGATGATGCAAAAAATATTTAAAGATTTATGTGAATAATCATTGAAGAATCAGAAGATTCTTATGAATGATTTTTCATACGTTGTTTGCTCAGAAGATAAAATGGTAATTTGATTTTCACCAGCCAAAAGAAGTTATTGGCATGAATAAAATAGATGATGTGGACTGATCACCCACTATGCATCTTTACAATCTTAGTGAATTCATGTGTTAAGTATTTGATTATTATTGCATGTTCATTGGAATAAGTATTGAACATTTTGAGAAACATAATTCCCATCAAACCAATAAGTAATCACTAGTTTTCTCATCATTGGTACTGGATCAGAAACCAACCATTTTTCATCTAAAAGTTTTGAATATGCAGTTTACATTCTAGTTTCTTAATTAAGATGTGTTTTCAAATAAGGTTGGGAATATATGTTGGATACGAATCACCATTGATACTTAAGAATCTAGAGCCATCCATGAAGGATATAAGTAAAGATCGATTTACAGACTAAAAGTGAATTAGTCTCATGCATATCAGATTCTTGCATGTCCGGTCTTTCTCTTCACTGACTGGTTTAGGTTTGGTTTCAACCTCCTTGTTGTCTGTATCTTTCTCGCTTGATTCTGATTTCAACTCTTACAAGCACTTGTCTAGTCCTAGAATCTCAAGCTGGCACATCACCTTGTATTTCCATAAACCAAAATTGTCATTACCATCAAACTTTTCAACATCGAACTTACATGTGACTGGTTCCATGACTTGTGATTTTGATTCAAACTCTCTTTGTCCTTTTCAGATACACGTAGACAACTTCTCAGAGATCCGAGACAGCCGATGAAACCTTCCTATAAGTTCACCTGACCTTCTCTTGTTCTGACCTAGCTCCCTTATGTAATACCCACGAGATAACCTAGCACAAACTTGTTCTTAGATTAGAACCAATGCTCTGATACCACTTGTAAGGTTTAACACCTTGGATCCTTAACTCGTTAACCTAGTTCGTTATGTGCTTGTTGTTGTTAAGAAGAGATTAAATGAAAAGCAATAAGAACACACATCGATTTAACGAGTTCACGGCCTTCAACCGGTACGTCTCGTGGGGGACTATCCTCCCAAACTTCACCGTGAATAAGAAAGTACAACTTAGATCACAATTGTGATCAAGCTTGTGTATATGCAAGCTTTGTATCTGAGAAAACGTAAAACCTTATTCAACAAAAAAGACTTATGTTTGCTATAAACTAGCAACAAAACCCTAATGTCTTCTTGTTTTGGGCTTTCGCAAGTGAGACCGGAGATAGACTTATCTGAAATGAGCAATTGACGTGGGCTTTTGTCAACATCCTGATAAACTGATTTTAGAAATTTTCCTCGAATAATGTAGTATATATGGAAAAATAGGAATGACAAATTTTTTTAAAATAATTTTTTAAATTTTTTTTTTTTATTAGAGGAAGTGAAACTAACACATCAACATGGTATTTTTATTATCACATATAAAGATAAAGTTATTTTTTAAAAATACTTGATATATAGGGGATTTGAAAGAAAAAAAACACACAACCGTAATAACACTTTTCATGCAATTTATTCAATATAAATTCGAGCTTGTGTTGTTATAAAAAAGAAATTCGAGCTTGTAGATGGAATCTGCCAATGAAATGCTTAGATCCGATTTAGTCGGACGAGAACATCAACACCATGTATGGTGTAAAGAATTGGCGCAATAAATGGTATACCAAAATTTCAACCGTAATACATTGCCAACACATGGATAAATTTCCTGTAGGAACCTTCTCAATTAAAATAATCATTGTGAAATAACTACGACAGATATTTATTAATCTTCATTAAAGCTTATTGGTTGAAAAGAAGTTATGCATACAACATACGTCAACACTATAGGTAGGCACATATCAGATATCACCATACTTTTCAGTGATTTACTTTATAGTTTACATATATTTAATTTTATGATTTGTTTTGTTTCAAAAAACATCGAAATTTATGAATATTTGCAAATATCACGGATATTTACGAATATTCACGGATATTTACAAATACTTTATCTATTTTGTCCAATACAAATAAATCTAAAAAACATTATACAAATATGTTTAAAAAATAACTCTTACATAATATAAAAGGTAAAGAAAAATTAATAAAACAGTTTGTTTAACAAATATTTTAGATAAATTGTAATTTTTTGTAAAGATTTTTTATTCTTTTCTTAATTTAATATTTTTATAAGCACTTTTATAAATAAAATTACATTTTAAATAATAATTATACAATATTATACATTCAAAACTCTATATTTAACTATATATATATATATATCTATATTATAAAAGTCAAAGCATATCGGATATCCGTCTCTAATTTTTTTTGGTATTTATGATTTTCTTCATTTTAAAGAATATTAAATTTTATTATTTGCTTTACTTCGAATACTTATAAATGTCCAAATTTTTCAGATAGAATCGAAGTAAATAACAAATCAAATCAAATTTAATGGATGATATGTTCAAACTGTAGTCAAAGCAAACAACAACATAAAACCAAAACATATTTTCCAACGTCGATTAATATGAGGACCTAAAGCAATTGATTTGACATTTAAAAATCTACAAGATGGTGAATGATCAAAAGTATCGTTCAAAACATTTGAAGTATTATAAGAATCTACCATCAATTGTAGGTCAGATCTGGGCTCAGGCCAATAAACCATTAGTCTTGACTACCAAAAATTTTGAAGGATTTTTAAATAGGTATGGTCTCCAAAATTCGAAAAGAATTTTTATTAAAGTTTTTTAAAAATGTTTCAAACCCTTATAAGATTTGTAATTTTTATTATTTCTTTTAAATTTTACAATGTTTTTCTTTTTTCTATTTATACAAAACTTTACTAGATATGATAATATGTATGTACGGAAACCCACAAACATAAGTCCATAACTTATATCACCTAATACCCCTTCAAGTTGGAGTATGGAAATCTTGAATGTACAACTTAGATAAAACTACGTGAAAATGTCATTCTCTAAGTGTTATCGTGAAAATATATGTCAACTGATCCATTATGGATACATGATTTGTGTGAATAATCTCTGCTTGTATATCATCCTTGATAATATGATAATCCGACTCCACATATTTCGTCCTCTCATGAAAAATATGATTAGATGCAGTGTGAAGAACATATTTACTATCACAATACATATATCTAGCACATGAGTGTGCAATACCCATAGATGACAACACACCCTTAATCCACTTCAGCTCTTTCAGTACATCAACCATAATTCTATATTCTGCTCCGGCTAACGAAAGAGTCACCACATCTTGCTTCTTTGACCTCCAAGATACAAGAGAAGATCTCAATTGTACCTATCAATTATTCAAAGACCTCCTAGTAATAGGACATCCAGCCCAATCAGAATCAAACCATGCTGTGAGATGAAAATTGCAATCATCTTTCAATAAGAATTGAAAGATCATCAAGTGCCTTCTCCTCAGACCGTCCCAACTGATGGTTCAGTTTCATAGGGAAATCCACTTATCTACCACTAAGCAACCCGACATCAAAAATAATATCCAATACATACTTTTTGGGATACTAGATACTTTTTTGATGCGTGCAACTTCTATTCCTAAAAAATACTTAAGCTTTCCCAAATCATTCATATAAAAACTACCACTTAAATATCCTTTGAAATCCCGAATATCTTTTGGTGATTTCCTGTTACCACCAGATCATCAACATATACCAGAACATACAACAAAACTTTAACATTCACCAATAAAAGGAGTGAATAGTCTGACTTATTCTATGTAAAACCAAACTTCAAAAGCGCTTCTGAAAACTTGGCAAACCAACACTGTGGAGTTTGTTTCAAACCATACAAAGATTTGTGCAACCTGCACACCATTCTCTTCGTAAAAGCACTAAAACCTTGAGGTAACCTCATATACACTTCTTCCTTCAAGTCTCCATGAAGGAACACATTATGTACATCCATCTGATGAAGTTCTCAGTCCTTCCCAGCAGCAACCTGAAGAACCAATACAAGTGTACTTTGAGCAAATGTCTCTTTTTAATAAACTCCTTCTTCTTGTCGGTTACCACAAGTCCATCTGCATTATAACATTTTGAATATCTACTTGTATTCAATCATCTGCTTGCCATAAGGCAAAAATTCAATTAACCATATCTTATTGTTCTCTTGAGCCTCGACCTCCACCCACATTGCTTCTCGCCTTCTTGGACATTTTATTGCTTTAAAAAATGTTTTTGGCATAACCCTTTAGTTACAATAGCCAAAAATCCTCTATGTGACTCTGAAAATTTATCATAAGTCAAAAAGTTCTCAATTCCATATTCTGAACTTTCATTTGGGTCTGCAGTATATAAAGACATAGGAGATACTATGATAATAACATAATCACGTAACCTGACATAAGATTTTTTCTTTCTCATACCCTGTCCTAACGTTGTATCTAATCCAACAGTCTTCTCTACATGTGTTTCTCCTATAGGTTCAGATTGTGTTCCCGTCTCAGCATGAATCACAATTGCAGGCTCTAGTTGTGTCGTACGCTCTGCTTCATTCTCGGTCACTCCCTCTGCCACAATTATTAGTTGTTGCACATAATTTGCAACAACCGTTATGACTTCTCTTGACACTATATCACCTACTTCAACAACTTCATCAACTTTTTTCTTAAATCAAGATTCATCCATAAAATCAGAAATATGATTTGATCCATCATGTGTAGACACTATTGGTTCATTGTGAGCTTCAAAGAATGGAAATTTATTTTCAATCAAGGAAACATCAAGACAAATTCTTCTTTAGTATCCAAATTCAACAGAGTCAACCCTTTTTCGCATAAGGATAACCAATAAAAACATATTTTCTACTACGACTACCAAACTTGTCTTCATGATGCTTATGATTATGTGCATATGTTAGATATCCAAAGATCTGTATGTCACTATATGTAGGAGTCTTTCCGAACAAAAATTCATAAGGGCTTCTCCCCTTATGTATTCAACATAGCGTATTGTTGATTAAATTTGCAGCACCCAACACATAGTGATCCCAAAGCTCAACTGTCATACTCTCTTGAAACCTCAATGCTCATGCCATACTCAATATATGTATATGATTTCTCTCAACTCTTCAATTCTGTTGAGGTGTACCCACAAACAAAGTCTTATGAATCACTTTCAATCTACGAAAACAGTCTCTCATCCTTAAAAACTCATTACCATTATCACTCTATATTATCTTCACATGCTTGTTAAATGGCCTCTGGATGAGAGCAAATAATTCTATTATAGTTCTTTCAACTTGAGTCTTGTCTAACTAGAAGATAAACCAAAACAACTCTTGAATAATCATCTACAATAGTAAGAAAATAAGAGAATTCATTCAAGCTTGGTATTCAATACGGTCCCCATAGATCCCAATGTATCATCTCAAAGCATTCTTTGCATTTATTTGAACATAATGAAAACACACTAAGACAATGCTTTGCCTTGAAAGATATGTCACATCCAGAAAGACAAATACTTCCATCATCAACACTAGGTAAGTTTCTAATTACCTTTTCAGAAGCATGTTCCATCCTTTTATGCCAAATTTCTAGTGATTCCACCTTACTCTCTCCCCTAACACTTTGAATATATTTAATACTTTGAAGAAAAGATAGTCTTTATCTTCTTTCACATATTCCAATCAACATCCACACACCAAAATCATATAGAAGACATATTGTCTTCGAGAACAATACAATACAACTCAATTCATCAATCAGTTGTGACATTACCAGTTTCAAAATTAACTTTTCTGTCAAAACTACACTACCTTCACGATCAGCAATCACACTTTTTCTATTAGGTAATCCAACCAAGCATGTTGAGACTCTATGGACGTTAGTAAGAGAGCTCAATGTATATGTCATATGATGAGACACTCCACTATCAATTATCCACTTATCCTTATAACCATCTTCACTTGAATAATTTGATGATTCTGGCTTTAAAAATGAACTACTCTCAATTTGTTTCCATTCCTCTTTCTTTAAACAAATTTTGTCTTGAGAATCGATTTATTTCATAACAGTATGTGACACAACAAACGTGTGTCCCATCGAACTATTATGTCTCAATGAAGTGCATTCCACAACTCCTTCAATGCTTGTCAAACTGCTTTCCGCATATCTGTTCATATCACAGTTCTTCTCTTCCATCAAATAATCATTCAAATCATTCCATTCTACCGCCTCATAACCTTAGTGTATGGGCTTGCGTTGCATGTCTTCGCGTTGGATTCCATGAAGATATACTTATCAATGTCATATTTGAATTTAAATCTAATTAAGAGGACCGTGTCATTGCAAAGTATTGGAATAAAACATTTGATTGGGTCTCTATCATGTATCAAGACCCTTAATTGTTTTTAAAATAATTATCTCATATATATATATATATATATATATATATATATATATTAATTTTTAAACATAAATGTTTTTAAAAATATATATGACAAATTATTTTAAAAATAAAAATATATAATAATTAAATTTATTTAAGATAATAGTAACTAAAATATAAATAATTCATGAAACTATACAATTTTTAAAAAATGTACGTAATATTTATTTAATTTGCTTAGAGTAAGTTTAGTTGGAGCTCTCATATTATCAGGCCCGTATAAGCTATTCAACAGCATAGCTCTGATTTGATAAACTTCTATGCAACTAAAGAAGGCCGTACGTGAGGCCAAGTTGATTCTCAAAGCATATATATTGCAGCAACTATAAAGCATCTATAGCAGAAAGATTGATGATCAAAGTGATAATGTGTCTTACGAATCTGAATGGTATCTATCCCCTTTGATCAAAATGATAATGTTTGAGCCAATTAAACTGTTCTGAACGTGTATATTGCGGTCTTTCAACGTTAAAAAGATTTTTAAAAAAAAAAGTGTTGTCAGAAACCATAAATATACTACAGTGATACCTATGTTGATGACAGTATTATTAAAAGAATCAAGTGGTCAGAGAACATCTAAAACATAACAAGTTTCCCAAAGGGAAAAATGGTGAGTTTGGAAACTACTCTTGCTCTTCAGCTCCCGGTCATCGACTTCACTAGTCCAAACCTAAAACCAGGAACTGTTGAGTGGGACTCAGTGAGAAGCGATGTCCGAAAAGCTCTAGAAGAGTATGGATGCTTTGAGGCATTGTTCGATAAAGTCCCTGTCGAACTTCGAAAAGCGGTTTTCAAAGTCTCTGAGGAGGCATTTCAGCTACCTCTAGAGACCAAACAGAGAGTTGTGTCGAAGAGAACATACAGAGGATACTTAGGTCAGACTCCAACTTCACCTCTTTCCGAAGCTATTGGCGTTGACTTTGCAGAAAATGAAGATAAAGTCAATGAACTCTGTCACAAGCTTTGGCCTCAAGGCAATGCAAGTTTCAGGTTTAGGGTCTTCAAACATTTTCTCTTCTTGTTTTCATTTGAAACAGAACAACTATTAACATTTTCTAAACCACGTGCTTGTGGTCGGGTGGTAGCATGACGTTCCATGGATCCTACGGGACCTGAGTTCGAATCCGTCTCCACTCAGATTATCGTAGTACGTGGCCACTGGAGTATTCACATGGACCCCCAGCCCCCAAGGATTAAAACCCTGGGTCATCAAAAAACAAAACAAAAAAAAACTATTAATATTTCTCTGTTTTGTCTTCAGCGAGGCCGTTATGTCATTCACAGAGAAACTATCAGAACTAGACTTCATGACCAGGAGAATGATAATGGAGAGTTTTGGAGTCAATGAAAGCTACATAGAGAAACATTTGAAGTCGACGAAATGTGTCATGAGAATGATGAAATACCATGGAGTTGAAGAAACAAAGGAAGAGTTGGGTATGGAGGTTCATACAGACAGAAACATGCTCACCATACTTTGCCAGAACGATGTAAAAGACGGTCTCGAAGTGAGAAGTAAAGATAATAGGCACTGGATCAAAGCCAACCCTTCTCAAGATTCTTCCTTCATAGTTCTTGGTGGAGCTACGCTACATGTAAGTTCAACCAAATATTGTTTTTTGGTTATCTTTAATGTTAATAGAATATTTTTTTTAAAAAAATGTGTGTAGGTACTTCTGAATGGTCGGGTGGTTATGGGTGTTCACCGAGTGATGAGGACAGGAACGAACACAAGATTCTCAGCTGGATTGTTCTCTGTTCCAAAAACAGAGGGTTTGGTATATCCACCAGATGAGATGGTTGATGTTGAGCATCCTCGCTTGTTTAAGCCATTTGATTTTGAAGCATACTTTCAGTTTACCACTGAGGGATCTGGAAGGAGAGATCTAGCTGCGCTCAGGACTTACTGTGGCCTTTAAGCAACAAGAAGAAGAAACTTATATGATTTGCTTTTCAGTTCTCTCCCAACTTTCCATGTTAAACTAACTCTCCATCAGAATAATAAAGATAAAACTTTCACTTTTAAGATTATATATGAGGTCACATAAGGTTCATACTAGAACTGATAGTGATGTTTTTCTATCTTTCATCTACTGTCAACCGGATGGAGAAATTATTTTTTTGCGGTAGATTGCTATGTTTTAACTCTTAACTCTGTAGTTTCTGAAGCAGAACCATTCTTCTTGTTCTTTTCTGAATCATAACTCAGTAGTGTTTCTAAAGTAAAAATCTTGTATGCCACTAAAAAAAGGCCTTGAAGCTAATGTGCCATGTTTTCTTGTAGTGCAATGTTCATGGTGCGACACCACTACCCCGGCCCATGGCATAGGCAAAGTAAACACTTGTCTATGACCCAAACTTTTTGAGATTTTTAGCATAAGATAAAAGATTCAAAAGTTTTTCAGGTTTTTTAGCTTAAAAAAAGAGTCCAAATTTTTTAGTTTGAATGAGCCTTTAATGAAACTGAGCGGTCGCTAACCACTTAATGGCCCTTTCAGGCTTCTCTATGATTAGAAGCTTGAGATGAAACACACAATGAGATAAGCAAGTTATCATATGAGATGATCCTTTCACCACAAGCCGCATCAAGTCTTTTGTACTCCTTGGAATATCTTCCAGACTTAGTTGTTGCCATGGCTGAAGATGCACTTGTTCCTTTGAAATCCTCACCAGTTCTGTAAGTTTTACATCTTCTCACCGACACAGATTACTTACCGCTCAAGTGTGTTAATTGTGTGTGCGTGTATGTACAGAGATTCGTAGCAATGTCTGGATACGAATATCTGCCACATGAAGAGTGTCCTGCAACACTTGTATCCGCTCTCGATTCCTTTATCTGCAAACTGATAACTAAACCACCAAAATCCTAAGACCATCTCAGAGAAAAGAGTTTGATGAAAGAACAACACCTGCACTAAATCAGCAGCTTTACACAAGAATATGACTTCAACTAGATTTGCTACAAAGGGAGAACCTTACATCAGGATCACTAGAGGTGGACACGGGGCAAGTACTTGTTGTTTTAGCTATACTTGTTACCCAACTTGCCCCGCCCAAATATTGTAAATTTTGACTTGTTACTTGACTTGTTCTAAGCAAGTACTGAATCTTTCAAGTACTCATTCAGAAATGCAATACTTGCAACTTATTTGCCTTCACCCATTATCTATATAATATGGAGCAACACCAACAACCTAAAACATATTTTATGTATATTCATGTTCAATTTGTAAGTAGAATAGCTTTAATCATGTATGTGAAAGTGAGAAATCATTCTATTTATAAGTGTAAGTTAAGTTTTTTTAAAGTATGGAAATACCGATGTAGAATAAAACAAAAAAGAATTATACATACACTAGGTTATTATAGATTTTTATCTCAAACCCACTAATTAAATACATTCTATGGACTCATTAGTTATATACATTCCACGGAAAATCGTTTTACACAAACCTAAATAGAATTAAGTACTTCTACATAGCAAGTATTAACATGGCAGAGTACTAATTTTTCGTCAAGTACTTGTTATTGACTTATATTTACAAGTAATACATTTTTATGAATTGCTACTCGAATTGATAACAACAAGTACTTTACAGAGCAAAATATACTTATTGCTTCAGAACCAAACTAGCAAAATGTACTTATTGAAATGTATTATGTAAGGCCAACTCCAATGGGACACCAAAACACCAAATTTGGTGTGATTTATCTCCAATGAAACACCAAAAATGACACCATCCCACCAAATTTGGTGTAGAGTAAATAGTTCCTTTGATGAGAGTATCAAGCTCTTCCTCTCCACGGATAAGCAAGCTGCAAGTGCCTCAAAGAGATACGTTTCACCTTGAGATCCTTGCTCGTGTTACCAGCCAACTTCAAAACTTCTACGGTCAGATACTCCAATATCGCCGCTGTGTAAACAGCTGCAGTTGCTCCAACCCTTCTGTGCGCAGTTGACCTAGTCTTCAACAGTCGATGCACCCTTCCTACAGGGAACTGCACCACAACAGAGGAACAAGATCAAGCTACAAAAATCATTAGAAATCATGTTTTTGACTTTTAAGTAGCTAAAGCAAAACTCTTAAGTACTACAATATTAAACTCTTTGTTGCTTTTACGACCTTAAACTACTCTCAAGTAGGATAACAAATCAAATAAACTCTATACGAGAGCTAAGAGCTACTAACAAAGAGGAAAGATGACCTATCACTACAAGCAAACCATTAGGGCTAAAGCAAGACTCTTTATAACATGAGCACCACAACATTAAACAGCTTTAAGAACCCACTAACAAATTGTGATGAATCAGAATCTAGCTCAGAATCTTGTGTCTACTTATAAGATACCATTCACAAAGAAACATACTTTGAGATCTACAAGAGGATACAATGGATGAGAGAGAGAGATGGTTACTTGAAGACCAGCTCGAGCAGAAAATATTATAGTTGCAACATATGTCCCAATATTTTATATTATAATGAAAATGTCCCCAGCAAATTAAAAGATAGCATTTTAACACACTTTGATTCAGAAGAAGAGAGGTCCATTTTCTTTTCTCTGTATATTCAGTCTGGAAACACAAACAAACAGCAAATCAAGAACCAAGAAAGAATCGTTTTCATTTTGTTAGGCATCAGATGGTTTCTCTGCGGTTTTTCCTTCCTTGTTGATGTGAAAGCCTTCAATCTTCTTAGCAACTTCATCCACACCATGCTTCACTCTCCTTGAACTCGACTCGTTCTCTTCATGGTTTGGTGTCGTCTGCCAGATCCTGATGGTCCCGTCTTCAGATCCCGAGGCATAGGACTCACCAGTCGGTGAAAATCTCACGCAGTGTACCGGACCATGATGTCCCTTGTTGCATCCTATGTCACAGACAACAATCAGAAATGTACATGAGCTTTTGCTTTAAGACAAATCTGACTTAACTATGGTCTTACTAAATGTTTAAGAGTCACTCACCAATCTCTTCGCCAGTGTAGAAATCAAACACTCTGACCCACATATCCTCTCCACCAGCAACAAACTTTTCACCAGACTTTGGCTCCAGCGATGCAGACTCAATGTTGCATGGCATGTCATAACTCTTCACCAGTCCAAAACTTTTAAAGAAAATGAAGGACAAAGTTAGATATTGAACAAGTTACAAAAGCTTGAGCAGACTCGGTGTACTTACTGGTTAGCGTCCCAGAACTTAACGGTTGACCCATCAGCAGTTGTAATGTAGCGTCCATCTTGGCTCACTTCAGCACTAGTGACAGAAGACTTGGTCTCTAATGTCTGAACAATCTTCCCACTCCTAACATCCCATAGCCTGTATAAAGAATATAGTTAGAATATAGCTATATGCCTTGTTTTACGCAACAATAAGTGTGTACTTAGAAGTGGCTTCTTAGTTCATACCTTACACCACCAATATCAGTGCAAGAACTTAATATTGTTTGATCACTGTGAAGCCATGTGAGAGTTCTGATAGAACCAGGAGACTTGTCGATTTCCGTAGGAGGTGCATCCAACCGATTCAGGTCAAAAACACGGAGAATCTTCTCAAATCCTCCTGTGATCAACAGTTTTGTATCCTAGTGACAGAGAAAAAAGGTTAGACACCATCAAAGCATTCAACTTAAAATTTCATTGTCACATAAGAAGGTAACAGGTCATCCAATCACAGAGCTATAAAAGCAATGCCTATCAAGAAAATGCTAGCTTGCTATAAAAGCTACACCAACTTGAACGCACCTCTGAGAAAGCACATGCTCGAACAATATGTTTGTGCTCAAAAGAATGCAGCACATCCCCTGTTAAAGCATCCCAAAGTTTCCTGAATGAATAAACAAAGCACTTACATCATTAAGATCTGGGCAAAGAAGAGACAACAACAATACAACATATTATTGGAACAAATAAGAAAAAACATACGCTGAAAAGTCAGCTGATGCAGATGCAGCACGTAACGCATTGTTGTCCAGGCAAGAACTCCACACTGCACCTTTATGACCTTCGAATGTACCAATCCAGTCTCCAGTCTCCCCGTTTCTCAACATTGGATGCGAATCTAAACCCATAAAAGATACTATTATTCTCAAATACTGAGAACACCCTATTAACAATAAAAAGCCATTCCCATAGAGCATGTAAACACCGCATAACATTATGTAGTAGAAAGGAAAGGATTATTCCGTTCATACCCCCCCCCCCCAAAAAAAGAAGAAAGCTAATCCATTTATAAATATTAAAACCAACCAAACAGAACATTCTTGTACTAAGTCTAATCAAGAAAACTGTTGAAAGTCTTGCCCGTAAAATGATTCACAAAATAATGCAAACTAAGATGAGTAATCTAAACAGTAAAAACACCACAGAACAGAACATAATGCAGTGGAAAGGATTGCTACCACAAACCAAAGCTAATCATTCCACTTATAAAACTAACCAAACACAACATTGCTGTACTAAGTTTAATCAAAGATAAGTCTATAAATAGCCATGCCCACGTTTATAATGCAGAAGTCAGATGAATAATCCAAGTATGTAAGCACCACATAACATAACACAGTGGAAAGGATTGTTCAGCTTCGTACCACAAACAAAAGCTAACCCAATCATAAAACCAACCAAACAGAACATTGTTCTACTAAGTTTAATCAAGACAAGTCTATGAATACTCTTGCCCGCATAAATAATGCAAACTAAGATGAGTAATCTAAGCATGTAAAAACACCACAGAACAGAACATAATGCAGTAGAAAGGACTGCTCAGTTTCGTACCACAAACCAAAGCTAATCATTCTACTACCAAACACAACATTGATGTACTAAGTTTAATCAAGATAAGTCTATAAATAGCCTTGCCCACGTTTACAATGCAAAACTAAGATGAGTAATCTAAGCATGTAAACACTACACAGGCACATAATGTAGAGAAAATAATTGTTCAGTTCATACCACAAGAGCTAATCCTAGTCCATTTATGAAACCCACCAAACAAAAGCTAATCACTGTCTAGTATACAAGTCAAGATCAAATAAAGCAATTACCTTTACTGGCACTGATGAGGAAGAAACCATCTGGGGTGATAGGACTGTAGAACAAATCAACAACAGGTCTCGAATGGCCATGGCAAACAAGTGGAACTGCGACCTTCTTCTTATCCATTTATATATCTATCCAAACTCTCAACAGCTACACAACAGTGGTAAACAAAAAAAACACAAACCCTAGCCGCCGCTAACTGAGAATCAAACCCTTTTCAGATTGAAGAAAAAGGGTTTCTCTAATTCGAGTGATTGAAGCTAGATCCGACGCTAAAAATTCATAAAGGGTCTAACTTTTTTTTTTGTCTAATTTTCTACAATTGCGAGAAAAATCGCGAATCTAATAAACCTTGATCGAAGGTAAGAGAAATCTGATGAATGGATGCTTTTATTTGTACAAACAAGTAAACATGTGTGTTTAGGGATTTCTACTATCATCGGGGAGGAGAGAGAGAGAGACCATTATATTTTATTGTCGAAAGAGAAAAAAAAATGAAATAATAGTATAATGTGTATTTTTAGTTTACTTCCTTATACTCTTTATGTCTCACATAAACGTACCTATATTTTCTGATGTACATATGTGACCCTTCTCACACAAATTGCATTATTGTTGCAAAAAGTACATATGTGGTGGGCGTTTGGATATCCGTTGGCGTTTAGATCAGTTTTTTTTGGATTTTAGTTCAATTTTATAACATCTTCTGGGTTATATTCTAATAAATTTGAAAGTAAAATCTAAAATTTAAAAGTAAAACATAAGAAATATATATTTATTTATATATAATTGAGTATTTAAGGTATTTATTTAAATTTTAAATACTTATTTTTAGATATTATATCAAAATAAAATCTGAAATTGATTATTTAAAGTATAGATTTATGTTTCATATATTTATATTGTATATTAATTTGGACATTCAAATCGATTTATTCAGATATATGTTTTGGATTATTTTTGGTTTTGGGTTTTTCAGATTATTCATTCAGGTTCGATTAGTAACACTTAAGGTTCAGATATATTTTATACCACCTTAAAAAAATTCATTTGAGTATTTTTACATTTAAGACTGAGTACATATCATGTTTTTTGGTTCGGTTTGATTCGGATTTTGGGTTATGGATTTTATGCCTAGACTTAATCCATAGCATAAACTACAAATACAACACACACACAAGCATGTAACTAAGAACATATTTATTCAGGGTCTCTTAGGACTAGTCTCTTAACGGAATTTAAGAGACGGTCTCTTAACGGAATTTAAGAGACGGTCTCTTAACGGAATTTAAGAGACGGTCTCTTAACGGAATTTAAGAGACGGTCTCGATAAACATACTCTAATAGCTCAAATGTAATCAATGGGTCGGTTGGTATATACAGCGACCAGGCCCGGCCCAAATAATACTAAGACTGTGTGCTAAATTTTAAAAAATCCCGCACTTTAGCTATATTGCAGTAACTTTAAAAATTAAGATCTTAAAATATATATACTTTTTCGCAAATAGGACCCTAATTTTTAAAAGAAAATTAAAGGATTTTGTGCAAATGTGCCTTAAGCACATGTGCTAAGCCGACACTGATGGCAACGACGACGCAAGCTCGGTTCGAAGAAATGGTCCGCCCCGACAATCTCTTCAGCTCATGCAACGTCCACAGTGAGCTTCTATGGGTCATGCTTACCAATGCTCATGCTTCTGTAGAGATTTTGAATACTCTCTTACGATTCTCTTATATAAGTTTGAGCTAAAAGAACCCCCATCATATATTATGATACTGACGGGCGAATGTTAATGCATTTATAACACACTAGTGATATAAAAAGCTTGTTTTAAATTTAGACACGTCTAAAGACACATTTTCACAAGTTTAGGAAGTTAAGGTCACGTTTTCTTAAGGTGAGTCAAACACAAATCCGTCTCTACGTACGGTTATGGTTTAGTTGACGATTTCAATTAAGGAAATTACTTACCTTTACCTTTTTTGGTTTATTCAAGTTTAGTAAGTTTTCCTTTTGAGAACAACAGTAAGATTTGATATATAAATACATGTATGTATGCTCATGAAAACAAATCAAAATCATTAGGACTCCTTATAACTCGAGTTTTATTATCGTTCCACCTTCAGCCATTCTGAAAATAAATCACATAAATTGCGAAGATGAGCCACATTATAACAATTTTGTGTGTTATCCTTACGTTTATTCTTGTCCCCGCAGAACTGGGGTATTGGGTTTCTCATCGTGGTGATACGAATGCCCACAATAACTTTTTAGTTGGTACAGTTCTGGTTTTGTTTGGGGTCATTGGACTATTGTATTGCGCTTATAAACGTTATTGTGTCGATGATGATGACACCGACAACTAGGACTGTCTAACCGCAAGTGGAGCGGTCGAACAGGACTCGAGTCAAAATATATATAAAAATTTAGAATTTTTAAATATAAATATATAAGTTATGATATAAAACTTTAAATTTTTACACATACTATTAAATCTAGAGTATATTTTCAAAAGAGATGTCAAATATATATAAGATAAATATATGAACTTTTAAAACTACTTTATCATATTATGAAATATATCATTAATATTTTTTAAACATGGTTCAAAAATAATACGAGACGGTCTGCCGACAATGATCATCATGACCATGTTGTTATCAACATCAAGGATTTGGCTGGTGTTGACCCCTCCGTCCTCCTCCGATCAATCCCCGTCGTAGATTTCAACTCTACGAACTTCGAGGACGGCGTAGAATGTGTAGTTTGTCTCTCTGAGCTCGCTGAAGGAGACAAAGCCAAGCTCTTACCGAGTTGTAAACATTGGTTTCATCACGCTCATTGCATCGACGTGTGGCTTTATTGGGACGTCACTTGTCCTATCTGCAGAACGAGAGTACGCCTGTTCCAAATTAACGAAGCAAGTTCCGGCAATATAACTTGTTTTAATGAGAATTCAGAAGATATGACGGTGGTTGTTTGAGAAAAAGGAGTCTTATTTTGTTTTCTTTCTTTTTTTTTTTTTTCTTGTTAAATGTTGAAAGTTTTTTGCCTTTTGATAAATGTTTTATAAAAAAAAAAAGATTCCAAGATTTTTCTGGCATTACAAGTAACCTGGCAGAGCAGAAACAGATGAGATTGAAATAAAAAGCAACAATGCAACATAATTTACATTAATGTGACTTAGAAAGATATAAAATTATCAACTGGTTAAAAATCCAAGCTAGACGGGTGAATTTCATCATAAAACCTCGTCTCTTCTAAAATGCTAGGCCCAACTGCAATGTTTTTTTTTTTTGGCTAACTGCAATGTTCATAACAAAAGTGTATTAGTACCAAAAAGACTATCTAATGTGAAAAGGAAAGAAGCTGCTTGACCCTGAAGATCCTTTTGGTACAAAGATTATTTTGATTGTAAATGAAAAAGTGTTTTGTAATATCCCGATTTATGTGATATAGTATATGTGGAAAGATTTTTAAAAATTGATTTTACTATCTATGTTACACAATTGTACTTGTTTTGGTTACTTCTCCAAAAAAAACTTTGGAGTTAATCGTACTTGAGCTGGAATAATAAAATGATGGATAACCAAGCAGAAAGTGATTCATTATATTGTGTAAGTGAGACCAAAACATAAAAAAAATCATATCATGGTTATTTTTTTGGAATAAATGTTAAATTTATTCGTAAAAAAAAACTTTTGTACATCATCTGTATTCTTTGAATACAGATGAAAGAAATAGACTATTTTCTTAGATTAACTGTTTTGTCTTGAACTGAACCAAGCAGTTAAGCCATAAACGTATTTGCGGTCGACCATTCGTCTGATCGTGGACATCATATTTATGATTGTTTTATCGATGGCTTTGATGAGTTGAATTGGTGGTAGCTGATGTTCACCGTGCATGCGATGATTTCATTCTCTGCAAACAGTATGTGTGGCGGTTTGAAAAGTGTGCCTCAGTAGAAAGGTCCAAACCCAATCATGAATGCGTTCAAGCAGCAGTGATACATTACTCTCTCAGCCATCTGTTTACTTATCCTTAAGCAAAACTCTCATTAGTTTATACCATACCTGACTTGAGAATGGACATGAGAGTAACAAGTGATTTCTCGTATCCATATTCTAGTGACATAAAATACAAACTGGATCAATGGTGGCATTCTACTTTTGCATCCGTTCACCAGTTGATAATATGTCTCGCATAGCAGTCTAGACGTGGAAAGCTTGCTTAGGTGTAGTGTGAGTGAACCACACTCCACGAGTCCAGCTTTGAGGTGGGTGTGCCTCCCGAACAGAAGCCATGTGTTGTTCAAAGAGTTAAACCCGATCTACATCGACCTGGTCCAAAATTGGCCTATTGAACCTTGTCCGAACATTCTGAGATTGACGCTCAAATAGCTTAACAATTTAATTCTTGTCACAAAGTCAAGTTTACTTTAGTGTTTTATTACTCTAGTATGCTCTGTCTCTGAACTTCACCTAAGTGTGCAGGCAGCAGCATTCAGTTCTATTTTATGTGCATATACTTCTCTGTTTTTCATTTCAGAGGTGCTCGATTATATTTTCTTCTATGTTGTGTGTTCATATCTGGGAGTTTGATATATTGAGTCATATGTATACCTTTCTCTATTGGATTTCACGTAACATTACATTAGTCTTCGCTTTTTATTCATATTTTGAAAATTATGTGACAATAACTTAACATTTACCCCTAAAAACTATTAACTTGAAGATGATTCCCCGTCATTATATGGCCTTATGAACCAGAAACAGCAGAAAAAGGATAAATTAACAAAATAAAAATAGGAACGGTTATTTTTTAGTTTATACTCGTAGAGTTTCAGCTGCGTTTCCTTCTTTGGAGATTACAAACTTGCTCTTTGTTGAAAAATTTCAAACAATTTTGTTTTAAAATGCATATATATGGTGGTTAAATTAGCACCGTCCAAAATTTATAACAATATTACCTCTAGTAAAGGCAATGAAGCTCAGATTCGGTGTCCATTTTTATTTTCATGGGAAAGTGATCTTGAATAAGACAAGCGATAGCGCAGATCATGATTAACCCAAGAACCCATGAGGGGTTCTTGGAAAGTGTTTTAAAAAAAAAAAAAAAAAATGAACTAATCACGGGATGCCACATGTTAGTGGGACCCGTGAACAGTGTAAGAAACCCTTAAGAACCGGTTCTTAATTAATAACTTTTAGAACCGGTTCTTACACTATTCATGGGACCCATCGCTTAAGAAACCCTCATAAGAAACTCCTTTAATCATGGTCTAACCACACGATTGGTATTAAAGTATAAAAAGTAAGAAACTCATATTTTCTAAGAGCATGATTAGCCCAAGATTTTTAAAATGGGGTTCTTAGCAGAAATTAAGAAATTGTTTCTTAACTTTTAACTGAAAAAACTAAGAACCGGTTCTTAAAGTCCTTATTTAAGAACTGGTTCTTAGTTTCTTTTAGTTAAAAATTAAGAAACAATTTCTTAATTTTTGTTAAGAGCTCCACCTTAAGAACTTTGGGTTAATCATGTCTAACGACCTTGTTCCTCTAATTGGTGAAGTACTAATTAATTAAACCAGCATCCAACTTTTTCTATTTATTATAGTAGTAACAAAAAGGAGAATATGAAGAAGAAAAACACTTGACGTTAACATCAAAAGCCGTTTTTATTATCCAACACTACAAGTATTTCTAAACCTTCCTTTCTAGATTGTTTTCTAACCAATAGTGTTGCTTTTTCCACGGCTAAAAAATATTTGAATAAAACATTATGTACTGAAGAAGAACATTACCAAAATTATATTTTAGAAGAATATTTCTGGTAAAAATAACAATTGTTTTCAGTTACAAAAAAAAAATTAACAATTGTTTTGCCATCGTATGAAGCCAAAACCAAACCTACCAGGAAAACATAAAGAATGCTTAAAGAATCAATTCCGCCAAAAATACCAAAGTCTCATAATTAAAAAAAAAAAAATCAAGAAAACGAACGTGGGAGTTTCTATATCCTCTTTCTATTTCAGACTAATCACCAAACATATACTTCTTTAAAGTTCCATACTCTCCTTTTCATGCATACATTCGATATTTTTGTTCATCATATGGATATTATAAGAGTTTTCATTTAACTCAATGGAAGATGTGTTGGTCTGATAGCATTGCCCCAAAATACAAATGCATTTGGTTGTTGTTTACTATTGTTTCGTTACTAAGACTGATTTATTGAGCATTGTTTTGTTAATTTTCGTAGCTGAATTCAATATTAATGTAAGACAATGAGATAGGATGATGCAGAAAAGTTACAATAGTTTTCAACATATAAAAATTAGATTATCAAAAATATGCATAAGAATTTCTTGCATGTGATTATCTTGTAATATTCTTTAGCTCAGATAATTTTTTTTATTGGTCTAAGAATTAAGCCTAAACAATGGTTGGAATCTTAGCTACCTGATTTTGGTTCACTAACGTCTACTCAATAAAGACAATTAAGACATATAAATCATAACACATTGATACTCTTAACTAATGTAAAGTTCACATTTACAATTCTTAATATACTCAGTGTCATAGTTCGACATGCAGCTCACATTTCAGTTTTTATATTGTAATGTGCATAGGTTTTTCGCAAGGGTGATCCGGAAATTTTAACTTTACTTCAAATTTACTTTTAAATAATAATTATTTTCATAAAAATCTTAAATTTATTATGAAAAAAATAAATTAAACTCTCTTAAATAATTTATAAATGCTTAAATTTTTTAAAGAAATTTATAAACTCAATATCACCTCTAAAACTAAACCCTAAATTTGATTGAATGAAATTTTAATAAGTGATATCCAACTTATTATATTACATACAATTCTCCTCTTTTATTTTTTTCTCATCTTAGGGTGAATTTTCCCAAATAATCAAGCAAAAATTAAAAATAATTAATACATATAGCATTTAAAAATAATAGAGCAAGTAACCATTTGAATATAATATAGATTTTTTCCTCCAATGTAGATCATTTACATTATATGAAAATAGTATTTTTTTATATAGAAATAGACGTTTTGACGGTGTTTAATTAAATAGTAGAATTTAGGAGTTTCATTTGAGTGTTTTAAAAAATGATTCAAAAATTAGTCAAACAAAAAAATTAATCCCATTTTTCAAATATTTACAAAATTGCCATTATATTTATTTTTGAAAATGACAAAAAATCAAAGACACCCTAAATATTTCTCTTTATTTACTAAAATGCCAATATCATTAATTTTTTCAACCACCATAAACAACCATTTTTAGTTCTTAGAGTTCAAGAATTGAATTTTCATCTACTTTTTTCTTCATTCTATACCAACTAATTTTTATTTTTTACCCACTTTCATATAAAAATTCTCATAACTTTCATTGTTACAAACTCGAGTTTCATATTTTCGTGATTCTTCACAAATAATCATTAAAACATCTTTTTTTTTGTTCATATCCAAAGTTTGGGTGATACAAAAAGTTGGAAACAAGCTCACACCAAAAAAGTAACTATTTCAATGGTTTTCGTTATTATTCAGATATGTGTTATGATATGTGTTATGATGGTAAATTGTTTTCGATGTCTATACTTATATGATGACGTATTAGCGTAGTTTTCTTGGCACGTGTTAGTTTTACAATTAACCAAAATTTGTTTTTGTTTTTTGCAACGTAGACTTTGATAGAAGTTTACGTCTTTACTTTTGAAAACAAAAAAAAAATTGATAGACTTAGGAAGAAGTCTGTCTAAAAGAGTTTAGTTTTGCAATTGACCAAACTTTTGACTGTTCATAGCAGAATTCATCGGAAGTCTGCATCAAGTAGACTACGTCAGAAGTCTGGAAAAATGTCAGTTTTGAATTTGATTAAATCTTTAAATTTTTTGAATAAGTTAGTTTTGTGTTTGACTAAAATATTAAAAGATTAACCAAAAATTAACTATAGTGTATACTTCATATTCAGTCTACTAATTTTAGAAACCAATGTACACTGCAAATGAAGTTTACTATTTTATTTTGGTCAAACACAAAACTAACCTATCGGATTAGAGAGTAGACTACACATTTGTAAACGTCCATTTAAATCTACTCGTAGAAAGTCAAACTTGGTCAATTGCAAAACTAATATTTTTCAAAAAAAATTAAAATGTAGACTAAAAAGAAAGTCTACTTTTAAGTCAAATAAAAGTGAATTTGGATCAGTCGCAAAACTAACTTTTTCAAAGTGTAGACTTAAAATAAAGTATACTCATATAAAATCACAGTTTTTTTTCCAAGTACAGAAAATAAACTACAAATTTTACAATGGCAAAAACTAACACAAAATAGTAAATATATACAAAAGTCTACAGACTGAAAAACAAGTCTATTATTTATAGACCTCATATAGAGTCTACATACAATATTCTGTTAAAAAGTGGACTTATGTATTATTCGTTAAGGTTTTTCATGATATTATTGTTTCACAGTATTTTTAGTGAATTTTAATGTTTTTGAATAAATTTAAAAGTTTAACATATTATAATTATGGAACTATCAAAAATAAGTTTCACTATGTTGTTAACTAATAAGTATAGACTTTCATGATATTTTAAAAATGTAGACTACAATTGACGTCTATGTCAAAAATCATATAAAAAATGCATTTGTGTATTATTTATCATATTTTCATGATTTGATTATTTTATACTGTATGTTAATGAATCTTAATGGTCTTGAATGAATTTCAAAATTTAATGTGTTATGATAATGGAACTAACAATTTTTTTGATTAGGTTGTTAACTAATAAGTGTAGATTTACTTAGAAGTCTGCTTCTATATTTTTATTATTAGAAATATACACTTGAGTTATATTAGAAATTTTTGTGATTAATTTACTTTTGTAACTTCTTGAGAATTTCATATATTTCTTTTTCTACCCACATGTGTGTTAGTTATTGTTTTAGCTTATCATGAATTTAATTGTTTGGTTGATTAGAGCATCTTGTGGAGAAAAATGGATAGCTAACAAAAATTAATAATATCACACAAGTGAAACACAACTAAAAATAAATATAATTTTTATAGATTATATATCAAAATAGTTATTTTCATTGAATATTTTATAATGATAAATAATCAAAAATAAATTATTAAAAATAGATTTTGTTTGATTATTTATAATTTTTATGGCTCAAATGAAGTCTTGGAAAAGAATACCCGCAAAATAAGATAAAATTATGAAAAATAAGTTAAAAGTATACATATTTATGAAGTCTACTTAAATGTTATGCATCATACAATGTTTATAGATTATACATCAAAAATTTTATTTTAAAATAAAGATTTTATACTGACATATTATTAAAAAGCAATTTATTAAAAATTATAGAATTGTTTGATTATTCATAATCTTGATCGCTCAAATAAAGTCTTGGAAAAATACTTGCAAAATAAATAAAATTATGAAAAATATAAAATAAAAAATTAAATATATTTAGTAGACTTCGTATGAAATCAACTTAAAGTGTATGGTTTAATAGAATTTAAAGTATACTAACCTTAATATTTAAGTAGACTTCAGTTAAAGTTTACACTAACAAAAAAAAAAATCAGATCTAAAAAATGTATATTTAGAAAATTTGAAAATAGTTTGTTCTGAAAGTATTTCAAAATATATATTTAAAAAAAAATAGTAGCAAAGATAAAAAATAGAGTTTTTTCTATAAATTTATTTCAATATAATTACAAAAATACAGATTTAAAATCAATAGATGTAAATATTATATTTCAGGGAAGATGATTTGAAAACTTTGGAAGATAAATACTGCAAAATAAGATAAAATTATGAAAATAGAAGACAAAAACTAAAATCTTATTTGAGTAAGGGATAATTTTTAGATGTGAAAATATTTAAAAACATGAAAATAATTTTAAATCTGAAAAAATTGAAAGAATATAATTTATAAAATAAAATAATAGTAAAGTAAACATATCGAGTCTGAATATGTATTTTTATTTAAATATATATACAAAATATACATTTAAAATATATATATGTAAATCTTACATTTTTGTTTACTTTTGAATTTCAAATCAAATTTTTGGTTATTTTTGGTAAATCTCCCTTAAATCAACAGAGTTACAATAATGGAGTTTAGTTATAAAAAATCAGAAGAGTTTCATAAGCATAAGTAAAACTGATAAACTTAAAATGGCTTTAATTTGCCCTTTAAGCCTATGAACAAACAAGCACTAACCACCTTTTCAATACCATTAAGGAGTTAACATTGTAGTGCCGAAAGCATCTCATTCTAAAATATATTATAAATCAAGTTAAAAAGATAAAATTAAATAAAAGTTTAACTCATCTTTCATAATTTCGGCTGATTCTGCACTCCAACTGAATAGGGCCGGCTTAACTCAATCAAGGGCCCTAGGACAAAAAAAAATTTTACCTTTAAAAATTTATATTTATTTAATATTTTAAAAATAAATCAATAATATTTTATATATTTTGTGATGTAAATAGAACTATTATACATATAAAAAAATTTAGACCCTTTTTAGTTCTATTAATTAATTTTTTTATTTTTTTCTATGTAAAAATATGTATTTACAAAAAATTTGGACCCCTCAATTCTTAATATACGGGGGGACACGGGCTTGGCCCGGGGCGGTCGCACCGGTTGTCCCCCCTCCTGAGCCGGCCCTGCAACTGAAGTTTCTTTTTCTTAAGAAAATGGTAGGGGTGTAAAACGAGTTGACTAACAAAAGCTAAAAAAGCAAATTGCTTGACCTTCGTAAGGAAAAATTGTTAATCTAACATGATACCGCCATTTTTTAAGTGAAAGGCTAATGTCATATTCCACTATTTTATTCCCGATAATTTTAATCAGCCATTTCCATAATCATTTCCAGCTAATAATTACTCCATTATTCATATTGTATTTTATTTAGTCCATATGTTAAGATAGTAATCATTTCATAATTTTATGCGTGGAAAGAAATATAGAATTGTCAAAAAAAAGTAATCATTTGGTTTATTTGTTTTTTATGTGTTTCTTTAATAATCGTATGTTATTTTATCTTAAAACACACTATCTTATACAATATTATATTATCTATTTAAATCACGCAAATTTACAGAATTTTAGCAAAAAGTTATTAAATTCTTAACAAAGTTCTGTTTAATTAGTGATCACCATAAAATAAATTATTGTACTGAAATTTTTTATATATTTTTTTCGGAAATGGAAGTGATAGGATGATTGGGCCATGAAGAGTGGATACTTTAGGTGAGACATGCATTGTGGTGCATGATCAATTCCATGATAAAATCACTACATTTTACTTTTTTAAAAATCACTACATTCAAAGTAAAATGAAGTAATAATGTTGTATTTCCTCACTGACTTGTACAAAAAGATCCAAATATTTTTAATTCTATTGGTGGGCACTGGGCATTAATAGCCATTTTCAATGGCAAACAGAACACATCAATGAACAAAGCGTTGAAATATATGAAAAAGATTTGTGTCTTTTTTGATCAAAAAAAAAAAAAAAAGATTTGTGTCTTTTTCATCAAGAACTTCGTCACCCTACCTGAAAATCCAGGTTGCTCTCTTATGCTTTTTTCATTATTGTCATCATTGCATTTGATCGGAATCTTTAATAGATATTCAAGTACTCTAGATAAAATTCATAATTGCAATCAAGATCTCCAAACTAAACTTTTTTGCTGGATTTTCTCAGAAGCTTTCAAGTTAAAGGGGTACCCAACTATCCACTAATCATCTCATTTTTTTCATAAATAATGATTGATGAATAAGATTTGTCTTCTTTTTCATTTGTGGACAATGCCTTAATGTTTCAAGTAAGAGCACTTTCAATAGTAGTATTATAAGGAGTTCTTAGTATTTAAAGAAAAAAATAAATAAATGAAATTAGAAGTGAAAATAAGCAAAAGTTCTTAGTTATAAATTTTTAAGAAATTATAAGATATTAAAAAGACACATGTCATTCAAATAAATAATTTAATAATTAAAAAGTAAAAATAAATAAAAATAAATAATAATAATACTAATCTTTTTTTGTTTTAGAAATTTTCATGGTTTCTAATCACTGGAGGTGCTGTAACAGATTTATTTCTTTTCTTTTTCATTTTTGAACAATGCCTTAATGTTTCAAGTAATAGAACTAATATTCTTCTGCGAGTAATAAGAGTTTATTTCCTTTCCTTTTCCCTCCACCATTGCCCAGAAGGCATTGATTCTCTCTCTCTCTCTCTCCCTCTCTTTCTTGTTACTGCTTAGCTCTCTTCTCTGTCTTATAATTCCTTATGTTTCTCAAAATATTTGTTTATTTTGTTGTATTAAGAAAAAAATTTCTTAGGTAAATCTTTTTTAATACCCTCCATTTTCCATAGACGCATCCTCTAGCTTTCTCCTCTCGTTGCCTTTCTAGTAGTTTTGGCTAGCTGTTGTACACATTGAGCATCGTCCAATAGTGAATGTTTCAGATTCACCTCTTTTCTTTTATTCCACATTTCGACATCATCCCTTTAATTTGGTTATAAATACACACTCCCTTCTCATATATTTAACCTCATCTATTGTTTGTATTTTGAAACTTGAAGGTTCTCAAAACAAAAATTACATAACTGTAGTGTGTTTGGATACCGTTCAACAACAATGAGTTATTCTCATCAAAGCATGGGTTCTGGTTTGTTTCCTCCCTTTTTGATTATTCATGTTATATGTTTTCTTGAAACTTTAGTGATGCTTGTTGTGATCAGTTTCTCTCTAAGATAATTTTCATAGACTTGAGATTAGTTTGAGTTTTCAAAGAAAATATCTGCTTGAAATTGGTTTACTGACTCTGTATTTGGTAAAATCTTTAAAGGTAGTAGAAATGCAAGGGGATATGAATTTGGAAGGACTTATGTTGTGAGGCCTAAAGGAAAGCATCAAGCCACTCTAGTATGGCTTCATGGTCTTGGGGACAATGGCTCTAGGTATAACTCTTCACATGATCAACTTCTTGATTGAGGCGTAAACTTTTTAACCAAAAAGAAAAGGCTTAAACTCATGCTTGAAGCTTTTCCTTCTTGTCTTAAGTACTAATGTGTCTCGGAAAAAGCTTCAGCTTTTGAGTGTATTGAAATGGAAGGGGAAAAAAGTTTTTTTTTCTAAAGTTTAATTTTGGCATGTTCTCTAATACCAGTTTAATATGTGCTTCTTCCTTTTAACCTTTTTCCACAGTTTATTTGTAGATAAATGTTGTGGCGCCGCAAAGAACTAATAGATTTTTTCATTCTACCTTTCCTCTCAAATGTCTTATCAAATTGGAGGAATATTAAGTTTAATACATTATTATCTTTGATCTCTTAATCGGGGTTCTTAATTTATAATTTGATATTTTTTTGTTTTATTTTTTTACATTTTTTGATTAAGAGACAACTTTTATATCTTTTATTTAAGAAACGGTTCTTAGTTTTTTTTAGTTAAAAACTAAAGAAAACTAAAAACCGTCTCTTATCCGAAGCTAAGAACCCCGATTAAGAAACCGGGGATAATGATGGTTAAAGTTTATAATAAATATAGGTAACTTATCACGGCTCTGGGTGAACCACTAGCTAACTTATTTCACGTTTGTATTAAATATAGGTTGTATATACCATACTGCACGTTTCTATATTCTCTTGCTGGTAGAATATGTTAACAAGACAATTTGCTCGTTTCATATGAAAAAGGATTATTCCATTTATATATATATATATATTTTTTTTTTGCTTTAAACTTTTCCATAATTTTTGTATTAATCTAAGCAAAATTCATTGAAAACCCAAGCGTTTCTCACCTTGTCTATGTTTTGTCTACAGCTCTTCTCAGCTCATGGAAAGCTTGCATCTTCCAAATGTAAGAATCCTTTAACATATAAGCAATGAATCTACCAAAATCACTTTGAGGTATTTTTGCAATAAAGTTTCTGAAAGGAGTTTTACGTCATTCAGATAAAATGGATTTGCCCGACTGCTCCTACGCGTCCTGTTTCAAGTCTTGGTGGATTTACCTGCACTGCATGTAATATTTATTGGCTTTCTTCTAGACTTATTTCTCTTAGAGCATTAGCATCAATAAGTCCCTCAACACTAAGTCTCTGAACATATAATTTTAACATAATTAAAAGTAAAAATTAAATTTAAAACATAAAAGCATTGGACCAATAGAAATAAGACATATTTTAAGAAAGTCTCTCACCAAAATTTTTGTAGCCCCTCGTACTAGAGACGTCCCTCATATTTTTGCACATTTCTCTCCTACTTTTTCTTTTGTTTTATTATATTAAATGTAAAAAATTTGTCTAGAGACTACCCAATGTGGATGCTCTTAGAATCTTCGATAAACATTTTTAGACCATGATTATCAGAAGTTTTTACAAAGGTTTTTAAAAAAATAAATAAATTATAAATGGAAAAAGTTGGAGAGAGACACAACAATCAATCCTTAATTAGTGTCCGAAAGAACCTATTTTCAAGAGTTCCTTGCACCTGTCAACACATTAATGGTGTTAGGCATTTCAATTTTATGATTTAAGGAAAACAAATTAAAATAGTATTATCTTGTCTTTAAGAACCTGTTTTTAAGAGTTTTAACCGTTAATGATGTTCTTATATCTAAAGCCATACAAGAACTGGAAACTGAATAAATAGCTGTACATTAATCAGGGTTTGATGTTGGAGAAATTTCTGAAGACGGTCATGATGATATGGAAGGTTTAGATGCATCAGCTTCACATATTGCTAACCTTTTGTGCTCTGAACCGGCTGATGGTAAGCAAGAGATGTACCTAATCTTAGATTATAATAACCATTACATTGGTTTCTAGCTAATCTTATGATTTTATAGTTAAAGTGGGGATAGGAGGTTTTAGCATGGGAGCAGCAATATCTCTCTACTCTGCCACTTGCTATGCTCTTGGACGTTATGGAACTGGCCACAGTTACCCTATAAACCTACGAGCTGTTGTAGGACTCAGTGGCTGGCTTCCCGGTTGGAAGTAATATTCTTTAACCTACTTTTATTTTATTTTATCTTAATGCTTCATACTTCTTTTTTTAATTTTACATACTGATAGAACCCTAAACTTAACTTTGTAGGAGCATAAGGAACAAAATAGAAAGTTCGTATGAAGCTACAAGGCGTGCTTCATCGTTACCAATCATACTTACACATGGAACTGGTATGTGTTAAAACTCCTTTAGTAATATATATATAGACCGGGTGATTGTGGTTGAGTGGTAAGGAGGCGGGGTTGGGATGCTAATACGTTTCAGTTTTGATTCACCTGCTGCGTGAAACTAACTCATAATTATCCTAGTTTTCTTACACGGATATGGTCCATACTTTAAGGCCCATTTGAATACCCGGAAAGAGGGTTTATCCGTGAGCTGCACCTTCTTTTGGAGATTAGTCTGAGATATATATATTGCTTTGATTAGTGACCAATATTTTGCTTTGATTAGTGACCACTCAAAACTGATCTTTACTGATTGTGTTTGTGTCACAGCCGATGATGTGGTTCCTTATAGGTTTGGGGAGAAATCTGCGCAGTCTCTTGGCATGGCTGGATTTCGGCAAACCGTGTTTAAGCCATACCAAGGGTGATTAAACTTCTCATAATTTAAGAGTTGCAAAATAAATTTGATGTTACCATTTGTTTGAACATACTTATAAAGAGTTTTGGGTATATGCCAATGTGCAGACTTGGTCACTATACTGTTCCCAAAGAAATGGATGAGGTCGTTCATTGGCTCACAACGAGGCTCGGGCTCGAGGGCTCACGCTAAATAATAAATACAAACTGTGGTGAATATCTAGCTATATATGCGATATGGTTGACCACAAAGAAAAAATAATAACTGAGAACGTCGCAAAGGAATTGGTGGGGATGAGAAAAAAACATGTGTAAACTTGAGACAGTAGAATGTATAATGGGTGGGTTTCTTGGGGTATATAGTTCATGGTTCGTTGTTTTGTATTTATTTTGTCGTTTGACGTTCTTTTGTCCGTATTGGATTCTTAATAATGAATAACAATGTTTTTGATGTTTTTTCTTTATGGGTTTACCAAGTTTTTTCATATCAAAACGCAAACATAGCATCTGCGACATATTTGTTAATTGTTATCGAATACTTCATCGCAAATAGCCTGCGCTTGACTTAATTACAGACTTGATTATCATTTCACGTTGAATTTTTAAAATTAATCAGAATTGTAGAAGACGTAGACTTTTTGCTTCTATGAAAGTCGTAATATATATATATATATATATATATTTTTTTTTTTTTGTTATATATATATATTTTTTATAACATGGATCTTAAAAGTATTTTAGTTTTAAAAATTTATTCTACGAGGCTTTGTATTCAGATACGCAACTAATCCATCAATATGACATGGTTAAGTGGCAAAGAGAATCGAACACAAACAACAATTCCAGCTAGAGTCCATTTATCACGAGGTCAAGACTACTTGGTTATATATATATTAAATTTTTTAAAAAAGTCTTTTGAAAAAAATTGCCAGAAGTTAAAATCTATTCTTGAATATGTACTATACCAAGCATGTAGTTTTCCATGTATTAAACTAAAAATATATCACACTTGCATATGTTTTTTTTTTAATATTTAGCATCAGATATTTGGTCACCATATTATCTAACTAATCATATGAAATGACAACAATGTTCTGCATAATCCATCACAGATAAAATATTTGAACGTGTTCAATAAATTATTCCCGTGGATGTTAAGTAGGGAAGGAACGAGGTTAAGCCTTATCAACGAAGAAAAAACAAAGTATATTCTTGAATCCTATAGCTTATTAGTTTGTGGTTGTGGCCTTGTGGATAATGTTTTACACTAACAGTGATTTCACATCCTCTTATATTACATATAACTTTTGTTAATGTTCTATATTGTTTTTTTTTTGGTAAAATTAAAATATGAAAGAGTTTACCCAAAACGAAGATTAGATTTCACTAGTTATGATTTAATGTATATAATAATGTCTTTTGCGTATGTTTGAAGATGCTCCATTTGTTTTTAAAATAATTAAGGTTTCATTTGAAATAATAACTTTCCAATTTATTCAAAAGACATTTATTAACGTTTCAAATTTAAATTGATCATTTAGTAGAAGCCACCAATATAAGATAACTCTTTAATCTTTAAATTACTCCATGGATGACAACAAAACAAATTGAAATACTATCCTAACAATGTGTTTATTAGGATAAATTATAGTTTGCGATTAACATCAGCATGAATGCATTACCTGCAACGACTAAAATCGAGATGTACTGTTGTCACCATCCGTTTCTAAATCCGTTAATTATTTCTTTCAAAACGTTTCACTGGATTGGAAGCTTTATATTTTCATAAACATTGAAAAAACACAAAAAATAATCAGCTTGCTACATCAAAAATAATTGAGAAAAAACAAACAAAAGGAAAAACTTCAAACTGATGTCAAAGCTATAAGAACTTTCACCATTAGTCTAAATCTACACAGGTAAATCTTCTCCTCTCTTTCACTTGCTAGACAGGTTTATAAAGGAATCCAATAAAAAAGTCAACATATTCTAAGATTTTATTAAGAATGAAACATATATTCTACATTCCAATGAGATGATTAATGTTTTGGAAACATGTAAATGGCTACTATTATAAACAATTTAATTTTTAATTTTTTACACTTGCCATGTTACTCGGTCAACATTTTTTGGTCAATCTATGTTATTTCCACATTTATGCCAACCACTAAAAAGTACAAATATGTTGAATGAACCTAAACTGAACCAAAATGTTTTGGTTTACCAATTAAGTCTTCAACTGGTAAAATCTTATTATTTTCCATTTAAAATTTATTAAGCAATTATTTATTAAATTTAATAACTTTTAATAAATAATATTAGAAATAATTGGGTTTAGAAAAGTTTATAAAATATTGATAATGAACTACATAGTAAAAACATAATTAAAAATTTATTAAGATGTACATATAGTATATTTTTAATTAAAATCTTGGGGGATTTGCAAGTTTACACTTTATTTCATACCATTAATCAACTTTACCACTAATCAATGGACATTTTCAAATATACCACATTCATTAATGTGCAAAACACTAAATTACCCCTATTTTATCTTCAATACTTATTCTTTTTTTTGTACCCTTAAAACATCAATTCTACAATCCTAAACCCTAAACTTTCAAATTTAAAACTTAAACTTTCAAATATAAACTCTAAACCCTAAAACATCAACACTAAACCCTAAATCCTAAAATATCAATTCTAAACCCTAAACCCTAAATTTACCCTAAACCCTAAATTTACCCTAAACCCTAAATTTACCCTAAACCCTAAACACTAAATTTACCTTAAACCCTAAATTTACCCTAAACTCTAAACCCTAAATTTACCTTAAACCCTAAATTTACCCTAAATCCTAAACCATAAATTTACCCTAAACCCTAAATTTACCCTAAACCCTAAACCCTACCTCTCAACTTTAAACCCTAAGTTTATAATTAGTTAACCCTAGGAATATAAATATCTTTTATCCTTCATTAAAAATAATGGTAAACATGGTTAGTGTAAACATAAAAAGTGGTACTATGAAAATGGTATTTTTGACAATTTCCCTAAAATCTTTTAGAATAGTAATAACATGTGATATTACTTAAACTAAACGGAATCAAATGCAAGCTTTCAAAAGCTTGTAGAAGCACTAAATTCTGATTACAAAACCTAAAAGACAATCGACAAATCTTTCATACCGCCTAATATTATGTATAGTTTAATTAAGCTCTTCACATTAATGGCGGTATTCTTTAATAGCCTAATATTATGTATAGTTTAAGCTCTTCACATTATTAAGAATATGTCATGATTTAATACTAATTAAAGTGTATCTTCAACTAAGATGAAGGATTTTACACGATTAATCAATGCAAATCGTGGTGATATACTATCTAGTTTAATTTGATATATTGATACATCTTCTAGGTTAATTATACAACATTTTTAAAACCAATAATTAAATAATTTCTTATAAACACATATTTATAAACTTTATTATAAAGCATATATAAACTCAATCATGTTCTAAAAAATATATTAAACATTGTTATAATCTTAAAATAATCAAATACTAATTATTTGACTGAAGTTAATTATTTTTAACCACAACATATTTTTATTTCTCTTGGTATAAATAAAATACGGGAAAAGGGAAACAAAAATTTGATAATGTCGTTAGCTTTCGGTAGGCCAGAAAATTAATCGAACTTCTTAAACTGATTCAAAATTTTAGTTAGGTCGTCCAAAAGTTTGGTTTGGTTTAGTAGGTTTCCGAAAAAACTTTGGTTTCATATCAGTTTGGTTTGGCAATCGGTTACTTTGTTTTTTAAAGAATTATAAATATACCAAAACCAGAAAAATACTAAATAAGTTTCGAATAAATAACCTAATTTATCCCAAATTTTAACAGAATTAAACCGATATCTAACTGAAATAAAACATTTGGTAGGATTTTCAAAACCGAACAAACCAAATACTATACTAAAGTTTATTTCTGGTTAATTCGGTAATATTTACGTTGAACCAAACTAGCCGAAAACTGAACTACCTGAACCGGATAATTCGAATTAACCAAAACCGCAAGCTTAGCTTTTGGTATTGTTTTGATAAAACCGGACCAAAGTATACACCTTTTATGAAAACTAAAAAGAAGTAGAAGGTAATTAAAACCAATTTCTGACACTTGGATGAAAAAAGTTTGACCACATAAAACTGTTACCATTTATGAAAGTTTGACCACATAAAATTGTTACCAAAACGAAATGGTTGAGTTTTACTATAAGAAGACCACCTCCATTCTATTCAGCACACACATTACCTAATTTCATTTGAAGAAAAAGGTTCTTCCTTTACATCTATAAATAAATTATTCATTACTTTACCAATTATTTAAAATCTCTCAAATAATATCGCCATTACATTACATTACTTGAATTCCAAATGGTTATTCTGTTTTTAACGATCTTTATGTTTTTGTGCGGTTTTTGTTAACATTTCAGGGTTTTCTGCCAACAAAAATGAGTGATTATAATCAAAACGACAATGCTACAAACCCGATCAGCGAAACCTTCTCTCAAGCCAATTTAACAACTGATCCTCAGTCTGAACAAAGATCTGGTCGTCTCGTTGACAGAGTGTCTGCAAGGATAGGAATGAAAATTCCACCGCTCGATATAAAACGCATCAGTACTTTTGCTAATTCTTTCAGAAACCCAAATCTTGTTCGTTTTCCTCAAGAAGGTAAAAGATTTCTAGTGTCTCGAGTTTGCTTCCATTTTCAATATTCTGAATATTATTGTTGTTTTTTTACAGGTAAAACAGGCACTGATGATATTCCAACGGAAGAGACTGTTGATATCACATCTCATGAATCTGATGCTGATCCCATTGTTGCTCCATTACTCCCTTCTTTTGATTCTGAAGTTGTTGCTGAAACCGATGTTATGAACCTCATCTCTCTTGAAAGTGGTGGAGAAGACGATAACAAGGACCAAGAATACAACCAAGAGGAAGACAAAGATAGAGATCAAAACATTGTTGTCTAACGTTCATCTCGATAGGGAAGATCTCAAGTTAACATTGAATAATAATAATAATAATAATAATAATAATAATAATAATAATAATAATAATAATAATAATAATAATAATAATAATAATAATAATAATAATAATAATAATAATAATAATAATAATAATAATAATAATAATAATAATAATAATAATAATAATAATAATAATAATAATAATAATAATAATAATAATAATGATAATAATAATAAACTTAACATCTTATTTAAGATGCATAATTGATATCCTGAATTACATGATGTCCACAATCTTGTACTTATCCCCTTCATTATGATTGTAATTCTGTATAGATTTTGAATTCTTGGTTTATAATAATTATCAACATAAAGAGTTTGATAAATTTAAGAAATTCAGACCTCGACCTGAGAAATGAGGAGAGAGTTACTCGATATATATAAAGTGTCGTGCCACTGCTGTAGCGTTTGCTTGGATGAGATGGCTCGGCCAATGGTGACCAAAGCCAGAGGAAGATCATCGCACCTGACTGTACCCTCCGAGTGGCTGGCTCTTCAAAGTATCCTATCAAACATTCTTCTTAAACATGTCCTAAGCTCTCTCCCACACCAATTTTTCCACTTTGATCTTCGTCTTTGCACTCATCTCCTTACAAACTTGTTCGGTACATGTTATGATCACAACCTTGGATATATTCTGTGCATAAGGCGGCGTAACTCCAGCTTTCACCATATATAAAATAAATGAATAACTTGTATTACAAATAACCATATAAACACTCAATATATTTATTGTATGTAAAGTAACTGATTTAGAACACTTACCAAGATCAACATTCTCCCAAACATCATCAAGAAACAAAATAAATCGTGTCTTAATATCTCAAAGATCTTTGCAGCTTTCTCTATTGCTTGTCCACATCCTATCCAAAAACTATAGTTTAGAAACTTCGAGAACTCAAACATGAATAAGAATAACTCTCTTATTATCTTAAGGAAAAATAACTCAAAAACCTTAAGCTCACAATCTCTCATTCTCTAAACCATAAGTTATGCAACATCATATGCATCTCCTTATATATAACTCACAATTTCCTAAACTCATTAGGAATCACACAAATAGATAATTNAAAAACTATAGTTTAGAAACTTCGAGAACTCAAACATGAATAAGAATAACTCTCTTATTATCTTAAGGAAAAATAACTCAAAAACCTTAAGCTCACAATCTCTCATTCTCTAAACCATAAGTTATGCAACATCATATGCATCTCCTTATATATAACTCACAATTTCCTAAACTCATTAGGAATCACACAAATAGATAATTTCCTATTCCATAACTCGGTAGGAAATAAATAGCTTGCTCTCCAAGCTACTTCAAGCTTATCCCAACATTTTCCCCCTTAAGCTTGAATCCCATTTTCGATAAATCTTCAATATAAAAACGACCTCTCATCTCTTTAAACTTCAATGTCTCAAATGCTTTCGTTGATACCATCAACTCTACCTCACAAGAATAAAACACTACAGTTTCTTGTTCTTGCAAATCAATACACGTTCTTCTACTTCTCTTCTTCTTACCATGTTCTTCATCATCCAAATGCACATTCCTCACCACATCTCTAAACTTCCCACGAATCCATGGAGTCTTCGAAACTTCTTCAATATCAAACTTTTCCTCAGCTTTAGATCCATCCAACAAAACAGAGTCCATGATTTTGGAAAGACTCATCACTCTTTGATTTATAACCGAACACATACTGACCAATGAAGCACAAGATTTCTTCAACACAATATTTTCAACCTTACCTTCTTCACACCATGGAGCTAAAAACAGCTTCTTTTGTCTCATAGATTCCTTAAACTCACTCCAAGTTTCAACCTTTCGAATGCTTTCTTCAAGCCTTTTCTTAGCCACAAAAAAACGTTCTCTATGTAAATCTTTCACTCTTGTAACCAAGTTCACTGTAATAACATCCATCATTACTCCAGTGTCACGCCTTACTATTCTCACCTGATTCTTTTCCAACTCGCTTGGACCAATCTTGATTCTCAAAAGAACATCTTTCATCTCCCAGTCTGCATACTTCCAGACGCCAGCATAGTTGTCTCGTTCATCTACTATAGCACGAACTCCAACACCTTGCAATATGGTTTTAACGGCTTCACATTTACCAAGAATCCTTTTGGTATCAGCACCTTTAAAAGGAACATGCATCACAACCGCTTGATAACGTTTTTGCCAAACCGTTGACTTTATGTTTTTTCTTAAGAAAGGTGAGGGCACACCTTGTACACCACGACCATTAGCCTCAACGTTTGTGGTGTAGTCTGCACCAAAAAACTTATCCTTCTCGTACTTTACACCTTTTATAACAGGAACCGAAAGAAGATTTTCATAGACACAAGAGTAAGTGCTCAAAAACTCAAGAAGATCATCATAAGCTTCTTCCTTGGTGGTGAAGGTACTGTGACCTTCCTGCCAATCGAACTCACTACCTCTTATCAATGGGTTACTGTCGCTAACTTCCCATCTAATAGTTTTAACCCCCGGGTTAACCTTCACCGGGAGATCACGGTGTGTCTTAATCTTGTTTCTGAAGTAAGGGTAGATGGTGGTCCCACTAGTTGGACGTAGGGTGAATGGAGTTAAAAAATCATGTTCGCCAGGCTCATGCTTAAACCCTTCATTGTGGCCCTTTTTCTCAAGATAAGCATGTTTTATTAACAAAAATAATTTCTTCATCTCCACGTCACCCAACTCCTCAATGGCTGCATCCATGTAAGTTCTTAGAATGTTCCAGACCTTTGTTGGTGATGGCTCTAGAATGTAAAGTTCTTTTGTGTCAGAGAAGGTTACTAGTTCACAGAGTCTGCAAGCTTGAGAATACCAATTTGTGAAGTCTTCATCTTCCTTTTCAGAGATCCCAAGTCGGGTCTCTTTCTTCATCTCTTTAAGCAAGTAATCTCTCAAGAGCTTGTCGCCTTCACCAAGCTCAGACTCTTTACCGAAATACTCATCAGCAATCTCCTTAAGCTCATCCTCTTCTTTCACTTTCAAGAGATCTTCATCATCACTTCTTTTGTGGCTCAAAATCTCTTCCAACTGATCATACCATTTAGTGTAGCAGACGACATGGTCCCTTGTTCTAAGCTGGTAACTTATCGCCATCCAAAGGATGTTATCTAGGAGCATTCCATGTTTTGAGTTCTTCTCTTTGAACCCTTTCATTCTCAGGTATTTGTTAACAAGATCAAATAGGATTTTGTACTCCATCGTCCAAAGACCTTTCTTCTTAGACGTTACTTGTATACTCCTCCAAGTGTCTTTCACATGGTTCATGTGTTTACCCATTGTATCCGCAAAAGTTCTCCACTCGTTGCCGTGTTTCTTTTGATACTCAGCAGGAAGAACTTCAACTTGAATAGAAAAGATAACCTTTTTAGTGCTCTTACGTGATGGGGTGGTCACAACTTCATCAATCTTACTACCCTTTTGCTTCTTCTTCTTCCTTTTCTCACTTTTCTTTGCAATCTCCGGAGATTTCAAGTCGTTTCCTTTAGCCTCTAAATTCTCAATTACGTTCTTCTTTGCATCCTCACTAGAGCTCTTGTTGTCTTCGTCAACCTCTGGATCTTCAGTTTGCTTATACCTTACAAAATTTTTAGCCTTCATGATTATTTTTACCAGTTCTCCTTTAATCCAGTGCAAGTGCATGTTCTCTACAGTGCCATCAAAGACTCCTCGCTTACCTAGACGTAAGAAAGCTTTCATGTTCAAACCAAGCTTGTGGAACATAAACATCTCTTCATCAGTTATGCTCTCTAAGTCTTCTCTCTGCTCTGCTGGCTGTAAACACTTTTCCACCTTAGCCAAACCACGTTCAACTTTCAATAGATTTTTCTCAGAAAAAACAAGTTTCCTTTCCAGCTTCCTGACAAGATTCTCATGCCTCAGATCCTCAACCTCGTGTTTCTCTTTTTCTGCATGATGACCACCGTCCAGATTATTTCCCAACTTTCCAGTCACGTCACGTGTTTCACCAAGGATACCAGCAGAAATGAGTTCATAACTAAATTCAGTACTCGGGATAATCAGGGCTGATGATCCTTCTCTTAAACTTCTTACAAATTTTTCTTGCTCCACCAATGCCTCAGCTACTTCTCGTGACAAAAATTTATTTCCTCGGTAGAGAACCAAGTAGTCTTTGTTCCTATAAAGCAGTATCCCTCCTGTCAGTTTCTTGAAATCTTCAGCCATTCTCTCAAGCGCGGTTAACTGTACACCGTGTTTAATCGCAATCTTTGCAAGTATACTTCTTTTCTTTTTAGGTTTGTGTGTTGTATTTCCATCATCACAAACACACTTTCTCTTATCTCTCTTAGCACCATAATTATTATCACTGTTGACGAGTGCTTTGTCATGGCTGCGATTAACGTTGGAGGTTTCAGTGTTTACTATCTCATCACCACCAAATCCACTCTTGTGCTTCTTCTTTTTCTTCGATTTCTTTCCACCATCATTATCAGCTTCAGAATCATGTCTTTTAACACTTGCTTTCTTCTTCCTCTTCTTTATAGACTTACGATGTGGGAGAATTCTTTTAACTGCAACCTGACTCCTCGTCGTCATCTCTTTATCTCTGTAAGACTCCGGCGAGTCTAACTTGAATACATTCGCCGTCATAACCATTACAGTTCGCCATGATGTTTTCTCAAGTTCGAATTTAGGTTTTGAACAAGAAAATTTTATTAGAGATCCAGTATCGAATCTGTAGCTCTGATACCACATATAGTTTAGAAACTTCGAGAACTCAAACATGAATAAGAATAACTCTCTTATTATCTTAAGGAAAAATAACTCAAAAACCTTAAGCTCACAATCTCTCATTCTCTAAACCATAAGTTATGCAACATCATATGCATCTCCTTATATATAACTCACAATTTCCTAAACTCATTAGGAATCACACAAATAGATAATTTCCTANAATAACTCAAAAACCTTAAGCTCACAATCTCTCATTCTCTAAACCATAAGTTATGCAACATCATATGCATCTCCTTATATATAACTCACAATTTCCTAAACTCATTAGGAATCACACAAATAGATAATTTCCTATTCCATAACTCGGTAGGAAATAAATAGCTTGCTCTCCAAGCTACTTCAAGCTTATCCCAACAAAAGAGTCTCTAGTAAGTGAAAGAAACAAAAAGTTCTAGAAGTGAGAGTGATTTTGAGAATTCTTGAAGTCCTTGGGTGAGTTAAAGAGAGTTTGACATTGGGAAACAAGGGTAGAAATCATTTATGTCTAGGAAATGGGTAGAACAATGAGGATTGAGCATTGTATGCATGAGTTGTTCTCTTTCTTAGATATATTATTCATAATGTCAAGCTACTTGTTCTTGAGAGCAAACCACAATGAAAAAACTTGATAATCTTCTTACTTCACCATTTTCTCACCAAGCCAAATGATTAGGACCAATTGTCCATTTGCAAGAGTGCACTTATGATTATTGTTTAATGAATGTGAGAGTTGGTTGATTGGCTTGTTTGTGGAGTCTTGAAGGTGAGTGTAAAGATTAAAGAGTTGAGATAGGCCTTGAGAAGTTAGAGTTTGGTAGAATTTCATGCTCTTGCTATTTGGTATGATTTTGTAAGGATATCACATTGATGGCTTTGAAGGGTTTCTTTTAGTTATAAGATCATATCATCATATCTCTCCTCCTTGTGTTTTTGAAAGTTTACTTGTGGACAAGTAAAGGACAAGTTTAGGGGAATTGATATCTTATGAATTTGCATGATTTTAACCATCATTTTGTGTATATATTGATCATCTAAATCATCATTTAGACATATTTAGGTTGCATTGCATTACATTCGTCTATATCAGGTGTTGGAGATGATTATTGTTGAGTTTGAATGCATTTGAGGGGTTTTGAGTCAAAAGAGTGAAAGATGAACATGGATGAAGGTCTTAAAGATATCTTCTGAAGCTCAAATTTTGGGACAACATAGGAAATTGAGTTAGCTTTCTAATGGAAGTGGTTTCATGTCATTTGGAGCTGTATTGAAGGAGCTATGATCTATCTACTGGAGGCATATCAACCCTGTAGCGACCAGAACTGTAGCAACGACAGCATGTCGCTAGGAGGGTCTGCGAATGTCCTAGCGACCTACGTGTAGCGGGATGATCATGTCGCTACAGACGAAAAGACCCAACTCATTTTTAGGCATCTATAAATACTTGTTAGACCTAAGTTTGATATATATCTCACTTTTCTCTTAAGATTTGGTCTAAACTTGTAAAAGCTTGAATCTTTGAATCATTCTAAGGAAGTTCTTCATCTTATATCTTGTTTCTCTTGATCATTAACATGATTAACTTTGAATCTCATATGGGTTTAAGGTTTTTCATGAGGATTAGAGAGTAGACACACTTTAGGTTCATGGGCTAGGGTGATTAGAGTGATTGAGTGAAGATCTAGGGTGTTTAGT
>MU107296.1:0-28289 GCA_012274485.2 Sinapis alba
GTATTCATGTGGTTGCGGTGGCGTTTACGGTTGGAGTCCGGTTTTCTAACAATAGTCAAACCGACTTTTTATTACAAACCGGTTTGCAAACCAGCATTAGGATTTTCGTCTGAGATCTTTATATCTGACTGTCAACACTTTCCAATTTCCTTAATATTTTAATAATAACGTTTTTCATATCATTTAATAGGAAAATAAATTGTTACTGTCTTCAAATTTTAGTTTTGAAAAGAAAATTTCCGTTTATCTCATCTAAATAATCTTTTGGGCAATTCTCTTAAATAGCCTTTTTTAAGTTTTTGTCACAAAAATAGCCCTCAAAAAATAAAATGACCAAAATAGACTTTTTTTTTTTTTGAAATTTTGATTTTTTTTAATTTTTTTTTTGAAATTTGAAACCCTAACCCCAAACCCACCCCTTTACTCTAAACCCTAAAGTCCAAATTAGTTAACCCTAGGGGTATAAATGCATATTAATGAATTTTTTAGCTTCTAAAAAAACATTTTGGTCATTTTCTTCCTTAAAATCTATTTTTGTGACAAACAACCTAAAAGAGGCTATCTAAGGGAATTTCTCTAATCTTTTTATGTTGGCATAAATAATTTCTTCTCAAGTAAAGATAAAGAGGTTTAGGTTTTCATTAAGCGAAAATGACAAAGGTTTCACGGCTTACTCTTATTAGGTCTAGGAATAAGATACCACCAAGTTTTGCAGAATTACTATTCTGATTTTAAAGAGATAATGGCATTTTTTTTCCAAGTTTTATCTTACTGAAAGGTAAACTGAAATTTACCTACTGGCCTAATCTCTTATTTGAGTCACATTCATAGCCGACATTCAATAAAGTTGAGAAATCGTAAATTGGCTACTTTGTTGTCAGGTATTGAGGAAAATGAATTCCTGTAACACCTTCAAAAGCTTCAAGTGCCTTCTGTGGATCTTTTGTTGGATGTTTCTTTTATTTTTTTGGCAGAGATGTATGAGTCTATCAATGCAAACTGGACAACATAACGATGTGAATTCTGAGACTACAAAACGATTATTGCAGCAGTCGGTGTTATTGAAATTTTTGCTCTAATATTCTTTGGAAAATAATGTATTATCTGCCTAAATAAGTCATATGAATGCATAATAACTGATTGAATGAAAGTGGACATTATCTTCTTTCACTAATTATGGCTTTATATAGTTGGTCGCTGTCTCGCTGATGATTGTTTTTTTCATTACTCATTTTTCTTTATGATCAAGTTGGATTCCTCTATATATTTTAGACGGGTGTTCTCAAAATTTTAAATGAGTAATTATTGCTTACTTTAGATCTCTTAACCTCATAAAGCAGAAGCTGTGAAATGTCTTTGGAAACATGTATCTTTATTATTTTTTACCGTGATTAAAGTTACTATTATACATGGATTTCTTTTCACTCGCTATAGAGAAAAAGAAAAAAACTATGAAAGAAGTTTTTTTGTTTGTCAAAAAACTATGAAAAAGTTTTCACCACCACGAAAAACTATTCAAATAAAATGGTGAAGAATTAATGAATATGACATAAATTTGTTGGAAAATATTTTTTGTGAATATATAGACTTATATTTTTTTGCCCAAAAAACTTATATTTCATAATATGGCCACAATATATATGTTCGAAACCCTGGCGTAGGCCGAGAGAATCTATAGTTCAAAATAATAGAGTTTAATTGATATTTATAACGTCCATATGGATATTTCGTAGACACACATTTGTAACTTTTATTTGAAACCGTCGTTTGAAATAGACGTTTCAACTTATCATTAAATTTTATTTTAATTTGTTTACTTTTCAAAATTTAATAATTATGTAAGATAATTAAAAGTTTTATTGTGTCTGCTTTATTATTATTTAATATTCTCCATTACTTTAATGTAAATGTTTAATATTTGTCGCTTGTAAAAGTATTTTTCAGTTTGAATAAATCGTATTTACTAAAGACTATTTCTAAAATAACTTTAAACTACTTTAGTCACATTATTTATTAATAACCATCGTAAAGCTCTATTATTTTCTATAACCGTTGTTTTAAATTTTGACACATACTAAAATTTACGAAATTTCCAATTATTACTGTATTATATAAACTTATTTTAATTAATAAAATTAGGTAAAATAGATAAAATTCGAGCATCACTTAAAATAATGCGCTAGAAATAGAAAAAAAATGTGAAAAAGAAATAAATTATAAAACAAAATTAGTTGTTTACCAGTCAAATTAATTGGAAAATATTTAGTTGTAACATTTCTCTCTTCCCTCAACATTTAAGCAATAAATAGTTAGATGGGCTTGTTTAAATGCACTAATGCATTGTTCAAAAAATGTATTTTTAGAATTTTCATACTTATTAATAAAACATAATTTTAGTTATCAATACATATTTTTTATAGTTAAATGTTTCCTACAACTTTTAGTCAATAAAATTATAATAAATACAATTAGAGTTTTAAAATTTTACAATTTAACATTAATTGATGTATTGAAAATATATTTCTTCGAAACAAATATTTTAAAAAAAAACATAGATATTTTCGAAACGGAAAAAATATTTAATGTCTCTACTAGACTTGACTACTTTCCCACTTATAATTAATACGTTGATTACTAGATAAAAAATCCAAAACATACAATTACTTTATTCAACAAAATTAATTATGTATCATGATTAGCTCTTTTGCGTCCTTATATATACACATATAAATTTGTTTAAGAAGCCAACCATTAAACCCTTCAGCTAAGAGAAAGAAATTTTTTTTTTTACAGAATCCCTATCCTCCAGTCCGGAGCTTCCAAGATGATAAACAAAAATGGTAAAAAAGTTAGAGACGAATCACCGGCGCAATCTGTGGTTGCTGATCAGAGGTTTAAAAGAGGATCTTCACTGAGCCACTCATCATCATCGCTTTGCTCGTCCTTGTCGACCACAGAGGAAAAGAAGGAGGAAGTTGCATCGTCGTGGATTGATGAGGAACCGTCAGCGCTGGTGTTGGTAGGATGTCGAAGGTGTCTTATGTATTCTATGGTTATTTAGAAAAGACTACTTTGCCTTCACTGCAAATGCAATGATCAGTTGATCCTGTTTTAAAGAATTTGTTCTAAGTTATGATTTCAGTTTGGGACCTTAAGTATTGGTATTTTCTCTATGCATGTTGAATTTTCTGAATTGTAAAATGAAATGAAAAATCAAATTAAGTAACAACCTGATCATTTATGTTTATTTCATTTTTATATTACAATGTCATTCTATTAATTGAGTTTGAGATGGTCCGAGAAACCGAAGCTGAATACAATAACTAATGAAACACGACTTTTAATTCAAAAATCTATAGCACTGTTATTTTTTATTTTATTTTTTAAACTTATAGCACTCTTACTTAATAGGTCTCGTGTTGTGTTTTCTACTCGACAAACATGAAAAGTAATAAAAGTTTCCAAAAAAAACATATGAAAAGTTCAAAGTGTGGAAAAATTCTTTCCGATCAATTCATTTTTTTGTCATCGACATACACATAATTATCTAAGACTCCGCAAATCAAAATGGTAACTCCATACATATTAACGACATACGATGGTTACTGCATGGCACCACCTGCAAGACTATCCGCCCTTGTATTCTGTGTCCGGGGAATATGAATGAGCTCTGAGTGATTGAATCTTTCTCTTAGTATATTGATATCTTCCAGGTAACTTGCAAACGCTGGTCATTCTTCTGGTTCTGAAACCATCCCACCAATTGAGAACAATTCATTGCAAACTTGACATGATACTTTCTTAAATTCTGTGTCTCTTGTATCTATGTCTATATTACTAAAAACTTTGTTATTTTTTTCCTTCCAAATATACCATAAAACCGATGCAAAATGATGATCTTCCATTTTCGGGAATACCCTCCAATACAGGCGATCCATGTTGGTATAAAGCGCTTGGATAGGAAAATTGTTTGGATGTGATGGAATCTTTGATAAAGTCCATACTTGAACTGCCGGTAGACATTCAAAGAAAACGTGATTTATGGACTCTTTATTCGCACCACATCTTGCATAATATGTATCCCCTTAATCCCTCTTGATCGCAATTTTTTCATGACCGAAATGCATCCTGATACTATCTACCACAAAAAGTGTTTTATATTCGGTAGACATCTTATTTTCCAAGAGAAAGTCTTGAGAGAGTTAACATTTGGTCCTAATAACTGCAAAGGTTCCTCTCTATCCGGGTAAACATGTTCTACTTGATAACCCGATTTCACTGTATACCTACTGTTATCGGTGAAGTGCCATCCATCTCGATCAACCATGTGATACCGAATCAACTGTAAGATTTCTATAATCTCCGCATCATGTGCATCTACCAAAGACCGGATAGCCTGAGTATTCCATGTCCGTGAAGTGGCGTTGATGAGTGAGGCCACTGTAAGATCAGGAGCAAGGTTACTGCGTAGTTGATTTTTGTTTGCTGGTCTCGAGTGAGTGTTGGGAGCCAAGCATCATTCCATACTGAAATAGAAGATCATGATCCCACCCTTTTGATTAGTCCCTTGCTAACCAGAGATATAGCAAATATGATATTGTGCCATCTATAGGATGTTGAATATGATCGAATCGGTTCCAGGGGTGATGCATTCCTGAAATACCGACCTTTAAAAACTCATGAGAATAAAGTTTGAGGTTTCTCAATCAAACGCCGCAATTGTGTTCCCAACATAGCCGTGTTAAAATCAGTAATATCCTTAAAACCCAAGCCTCCCTCTTGCCTTGGATGGCATAATTTGTCTCATGATTTTCAATGAAGTCCTCTTGTATTTCTCCCAAAACTCCACCAAAATTGTGCAACCGCAATGATTAGTTTCTTCGTATTGTCTTTGGTAGACGATAGCATGACATAACATGATTGGGTAAAGATATAACCATGAATTTAATAATCACTTCTTTGCCCCCTTTCGTATATAATTTGAAACTCCATTCATTTACTCTGTTCCTCAATCTTTCCTGAACAAAACCAAAGATTTGTACTTTGGAGCCACCCAAACTCTCTGGCATGCCCAAGTAAGATCCCATCCCACCTACATTTTGGATTCCTGAAATGTCTCTTAGCTCCTGCCTATTTGGTTCCTCAATCTTGTGTCCAAATTGTATAGAAGATTTTTGAAAATTAATCAACTGACCCGAAACCGCCTCGTACTCTTTTAGAATTCTAAGAATGGGTTGACACTTATCCTTTTGTTCTTTGCAAAAAAATAATCTGTCATCTGCAAAGATTAGATGAGATAATGCCGGACATGCCTTGCAACCTTTATCCTTGTAAGCTGTTTTTCTCTTTCAGCCTTCTTTATATTTGCAATTAGAGCTTCTGTACACATAATGAATAAACATGGAGAAAGAGGGTCCCCCTGGCGTGATCCTCTCTGTGGGACGAGGTGTCCTCGCGGATACCCGTTCAACAAAACATGATATTGTACAGAACATATACATTTTATCATTAATTGGATCCATTTAGGATCAAATCCCATCTTTTGAAGTAAAGTCTGGATGAAACCCCATTTTATTTGATCATAAACTTTACTCATATTTGTCTTGATTGTCAGGTACTTATTTTGACATGACTTATTAGTCCTTAAACCATGGAAAATTTCCTGAGCAAACAGAATGTTATTCGATATTAATCTCCTGCCACACCGATTGAGTCTCTGATATTAGCACTGGAAGACATGACTTCAGTCTTTGACATAATACCTTAGAAATAACTTTATATCCTACATTACAAATACTTATCGGTCGCAGTTCTGTCATCTTCGTAGGTCTCTTTGTTTTTGGTATCAAATAAATCTTTGTAACATTCAACCGTGAATCCAAAGTCCCAGTAGTCAAGAAATTATTTACCAATATCAGAAAATCCTACTTAATAATAAACCAAGAATGCTGGTAAAAAAAAAGCTGTCATTCCATCCGGTCCATGAACCTTTTCTAGATGCATCATAAATAAAACTTGACAGATTTCCTCTTCCATTGCGGCCTGAATAATCTATGGTTCATCTGTTGTGTGATAGACGGTGTAATCTCATCCAAGAATCCATCAAATTTTGAGGGTGAAGTAGTGCTGAATAACTCATCAAAATAGTCGACTGCAATCTTTTCTATTTCTTTGTCTTCCGTGATCCCGTGTCCACTTTCATCATGTAAGCCCACAATCCTATTGCGAGTACGATTATTTGAGTATAACATTGTAACCTTATGATCCTTATTAAAATATAAAACTAAACTCCAACTCCAACTTGTACCATTCAGATCCACTGTTACTAAATTATCAAAACCAAAATGTACTTTTCACGTTACTTTTTAATAACCATCGTAATAACACTTTTATTTTCTATAACCGCTGTTCTAATTTTTGACACATACTAAAATTTACGAAATTTTATATTGTGCCAATCATTACGGTATTTAATATGTATCGTGCCAATAAATTATAAAGCAAAAATTAGTTGTTTATCAGTCAAATTAATTTGTCCATATTTAGTTGCAACATTTCTCTCTTCCCTCAACATTTAAGCAATAAATAGTTTGATGGGCTTGTTTAAATGCACTAATGCATTGTTTAGTGAATCACAATTGTTTCATATACTCACTCTATTCTAAAAAGATGCATGTTTTAAAATTTTCATATTTACTAAAAAAACATATAAAATTTTAGCTATTAATACATAATTTTTTTGTAGTTAATTATTTTTCACAACTTTTAACAAAAATAATTATATTTTTTAATATTTAACATTTACCACTAATTGATGCATTGAAAATGTCAAAGATATATTTTTCAAAACAAAACTTGTTTTTAAGAAATAGCTCTTTTCGGAATGGAAAAATATTTAGTTTCTCTACTATACTTTACTATTTTCCCACTTCCAATTAATAAGTTAATTACTGGATAAAGAATTTCATGTGAAAAATAAATAAATTTTAAAACAAAATTAGTTGTTTACCAGTTAAATTAATTGCAACATATTTAGTTGCAACATTTATCTCTTCCCTCAACATTTAAGCAATAAATAGTTTGTTGGGCTTGTTTAAATGCACTAATGCATTGTTCAAAAAATGTTTTTTTTTAAGAATTTTCATACTTATTATTAAAACATAATTTTAGTTATCAATACATAATTTTTATAGTTAAATATTTCCTACAACTTTTAGTCAATAAAATTATAATAAATACAATTATAATTTTTAAAGTTTACAATTTAACATTAATTAATGCATTGAAAATGTAAAAAATATATTTCTTCGAAACAATTTTTTTTTAAAAAAACATAGATATTTTCGAAACGGAAAAAATATTTAATGTCTCTACTAGACTTGACTACTTTCCCACTTATAATTAATACGTTGATTACTAGATAAAGAATCCAAAACATACAATTACTTTATTCAACAAAATTAATTATGTATCATGATTAGCTCTTTTGCGTCCTTATATATACACATATAAATTTGTTTAAGAAGCCAACCATTAAACCCTTCAGCTAAGAGAAAGAAAAAAAAAATTTACAGAATCCCTATCCTCCAGTCCGGAGTTTCCAAGATGATAAACAAGAATGGTAAAAGAGTTAGAGACGAATCACCGGCGCAATATGTGGTTGCTGATCAGAGGTTTAAAAGAGGATCTTCACTGAGCCACTCATCATCATCGCTTTGCTCGTCCTTGTCGACCACAGAGGAAAAGAAGGAGGAAGTTGCATCGTCGGTGGATTGATGAGGAACCGTCAGCGCTGGTGTTGGTAGGATGTCGAAGGTGTCTTACGTATTCTATGGTTATGCAGAAAAGGCTACTTTGCCTTCACTGCAAATGCAATGATCAGTTGATCCTGTTTTAAAGAATTTGTTCTAAGTTATGACTTCAGTTTGGGACCTTAGGTATTGGTATTTTCTCTCTGCATGTTGAATTTTCTGAATTGTAAAGTCAAATGAAAAATCAAATTAAGTAACAACCTGATCATTTATGTTTATATCATTTTTATATTACAATGTCATTCTATTAATTGAGTTTGAGATGGTCCGAGAAACCGAAGCTGAATACAATAACTAATGAAACATGACTTTTTAATTCAAAAAACTATAGCACTGTTATTTTTTATTATTTTTTTGTAAACTTATAGCACTCTTACTTAATAGGTCTCGTGTTGTGTTTTCTACTCGACAAACATATGAAAAGTAATAAAAGTTTCCAAAAAAACAAAAAAAAACATATGAAAAGGTGAAAGTGTGGAAACATTCTTTCCGATCTATTCATTTTTTTGTCATCGACATACACAAAATTATCTAGGACTCTGCAAACTAAAATGGTAACTCTATATCTATATGAACAACATTCGATGGTTACTGTTTGGGACCACGTGTAAAACTATCCGCCCTTGTATTCTGTGTCTGGGGAATATGAATGAGCTCTGAGTGATTGAAACTTTCTCTTAGTACATTGATATCTTCCAGGTAACTTGCAAACGCTGGTCATTCTTTTGGTTCTGAAACCATCTTCACCAATTGAGAATAATTCGTTGCAAACTTGACATGATACTTTCTTAAATTCTTCATACATTTCATTGCCTAGATGAGCGCTTCAGCTTCAGAATGTAATTGTGATAAACTTATCCTTGTATTTCTTAATCCTATTAACCAATCAAAACCAAGTAGAGTACTATATCAGCCTTGTCCTGAATGAGTATCATTTTGCTCTCATTAACCCATCAAACCAAGTAGAGTACTATACCAGCCTTGTCCTGAATGAGTATCATTTTCCTTCCATGACCCGTCCTTGAAACACCATCTTCCTGGAATGTGAGGTAATGTTGTTTCCTCCAGCTCCTTTGTTTGTGTTATTCTTTGAGTTATCGATGCTTGTGCCTCCTTCCAGATCAATGATTCTGTTTATGCCAATTTTAGTGTGTCTCTTGGATCTTAGTCTATATTACTAAAAACCTTGTTGTTTCTTACCTTCCAAATATACCATAAAACCAATGTAAAATGATGATCTTCCAATTTCGGGAGTAACCTCCAATACAGGCGATCCATGTTGGTATAAAGCGCTTGGATAGGAAAATTGTTTGGATGTGATGGAATCTTTGATAAAGCCCATATTTGAACTTCCGGTAGACATTCAAAGAAAATGTGAATTATGGACTCTTCAGCCGCGCCACATCTTGCATAATATGTATCCCCTAAATCCCTCTTGATCGCAATTTTTTCGTGACCGAAATGCATCCTAATACTATATGCCACAAAAAGTGTTTTATATTCGGTAGACATCTTATTTTCCAAGAGAAATTCTTGAGAGAGTTAACATTTGGTCCTAATAACTGCAAAGGTTCCTCTCTATCCTGGTAAACATGTTCTACCTGATAACCCGATTTCACCGTATACCTACCGTTATCGGTGAAGTGCCATCCATCTCGATCAACCATGTGATACCGAATCAATGGTAAGATTTCTATAATCTTCGCATCATGTGCATCTACCAAATACCGGATAGCCTGAGTATTCCATGTCCGTGAAGTGACGTTGATGAGTGAGGCCACTGTAAGATCAGGAGGAAGGTTATTGTGTAGTTGGTTTTTGTTTGCTGGTCTCGGGTGAGTGTTGGAAGCCAAGCATCATTCCATACTGAAATAGAAGATCATGATCCCACCCTTTTGATTAGTCCCTTGCTAACCAGAGATCTAGCATATATGAAATTGTGCCATCTATAGGACGTCGAATATGATCGAATCGGTTCCAGGGGTGATGCATTCCTGAAATACCGACCTTTAAAAACTTGTGAAAATAAAGTTTGAGGTTTCTCAATCAAACGGCGCAATTGTGTTCCCAATATAGTCGTGTTAAAATCAGTAATATCCTTAAAACCCAAGCCCCCCTCTTGCCTTGGATGGCATAATTTGTCTCATGATTTTCAATGAAGTCCTCTTGTATTTCTCCCCAAACTCCACCAAAATTGTGCCACCGTACTGATTAGTTTCTTCGTTGTTGTCTTTGGTAGACGATAGCATGACATAATATGATTGGGTAAAGATGTAACCATGAATTTAATAATCACTTCTTCTCCTTGCGTATATAATTTGAAAGTCCATCCATTTACTCTATTACTCAATCTTTCCTGAACAAAACCAAAGATTTGTACTTTGGAGCCACCCAAACTCTCTGGCATGCCCAATTAAGATCCCATCCCACCTACATTTTGGATTCCTATAATGTCTCTTAGATCCTGCCTATTTGGTTCCTCAATCTTTTGTCCAAATTGTATAGAAGATTTTTGAAAATTAACCAGCTGACCCGACACCGCCTCGAACTCTTTTAGAATCCTAAGAATGGTTTGACACTCATCCTTTTGTTGTTTGCAAGAAAAATAAACTGTCATCTGCAAAGAGTAGATGAGATACTACCGGATATGCCCTTGCAACCTTTATCCTTGTAAGCTGTTTTTCTCTTTCAGCCTTCTTTATATTTGCAATTAGAGCTTCCGTACACATAACGAATAAGAATGGAGAAAGAGAGTCCCCCTGGCGCGATCCTCTCTGTGGGATGAGGTGTCCTCGCGGATGCCCGTTCAACAAAACATGATATTGTATAGAACATATACATTTTATCATCAATTGGATCTATTTAGGATCAAATCCCATCTTTTGAAGTAAAGTCTGGATGAAACCCCATTTTATTTGATCATAAACTTTACTCATATTTTTCTTGATTGTCAGATACTTATTTTGACATGACTTATTAGTCCTTAAACCATGGAACATTTCCTGACAAACGGAATGTTATTTGATATTAATCGCCTGCCACACCGATTGAGTCTCTGATATTAGCGATGGAAGACATGACTTCAGTCTTTGACATAATACCTTAGAAATAACTTTATATCTTACATTACAAATACTTATCGGTCGCAGTTCTGTCATCTTCGTAGGTCTCTCTGTTTTTGGTATCAAATAAATATTTGTAACATTCAACCGTGAATCCAAAGTCCCAGTAGTCAAGAAATTATTTACCGATTTCAGAAAATCCTACTTAATAATAAACCAAGAATGCTGGTAAAAAAAAGAGTTGTTATTCCATCCGGTCCATGAGCTTTTTCTGGATGCATCATAAATAAAACTTGACAGATTTCCTCTTCCGTTGCGCCCTGATTAATCTATGGTTCATCTGTTGTGTAATAGACGGGGTAATCTCATCCAAGAATCCATCAAATTTTGAGGGTGAAGTAGTGCTGAATAACTCATCAAATAGTCGACGCCAACCTTCTCTATTCCTTTGTCTTCCATGATCCAGTGTCCACTTTCATCATGTAAGCCCACAATCCTATTGCGAGTACGCCGTTGTTTTGTCAAGGCATGATAAAATTTAGTATTACAATCCCCAGCTGTGTGCCAAAAGTTTCTACTCTTTTGTTGCTAGTAATCCTTCTCATCTTTATATGCTTCTTGTAGCTTCTTTGATACTTCCACTATTCCTCCAAAGTTCTACTATCGTCTGATTGAACTTCTTCTAAAGCTTGTTGAAGTTCGCTAATCTTCTCTTTTCCATAAGGTGGATTATTCCTTCTCCACGTAGCAATCTCATGTCGATAGCTACTTAATTTTGAAACGAAATCCCTCTTACCTTCCTCTCTCAATTCCTTCCAACCCCTACTAATGGACTCTAGTAAACCATCTTGACCAATCCATCTTTTATTAAACCAGAATTGACCCCTCCGCTTAAGTATCTTATCATCAAGAACAACCACTAATGGTCGGTGATCAGATCTTATTATTCCAAGGTATTCTGTATACGAGCATAGGAAAAGAGTATGTCAGTCTTCATTTGCTAGTGCTCGATCTAAACGGCACTGAGCCATTACCTTTTCTCTTCGTCCTTGCCATGACATTTGATTTCCTCTGGCTGGAAATTCCAGAAGATCACTATTCTGAATCATATTATTAAAAGGCACGAAAGATCATGTATATCTTAAAGATCTACCTTGTTTCTCATGATTTCTAGTGATCTTCTTGGGATTTTCAATGACAAACCACGGTTCCAACCTGATTAAACCATATCTCGTTAGTCTTTCCATACTTGTTCCCTCAATTTTTGAATCCGATCTCCATAAACAAAGTTAAATAAATTTTATTCCCTAGGATCACTGCCTCAGCATCTATCATACAATTATTTGAGTATAACATTGTAAACTAATGATCCTTATTAAAATATAAAACTAAACTCCAACTTGTACCATTCAGATCCACTGTTACTAAATTATCAAAACCAAATTGTACTTTTCACGTTACCTTTTAATAACCATCGTAATAACACTTTTATTTTCTATAACGGTTGTTCTAATTTTTGACACATACTAAAATTTACAAAATTTTATATTGTGCCAATCATTACCGTATTTAATATGTATTGTGCCAATAAATTATAAAACAAAAATTAGTTGTTTATCCGTCAAATTAATTTGTCCATATTTAGTTGCAACATTTCTCTCTTCCCTCAACATTTAAGCAATAAATAGTTTGATGGGCTTGTTTAAATGCACTAATGCATTGTTCAAAAAAATGTACTTTTAGAATTTTCATACTTATTAATAAAACATAATTTTAGTTATTGATACATAATTTTTTATAGTTAAATATTTCCTACAACTTTTAGTCAATAAAATTATAATAAATACAATTACAGTTTTTAAAGTTTACAATTTAACATTAATTAATTCATTGAAAATGTAAAAAATAAATTTCTTTGAAACGATTTTTTTTTTAAACATAGATATTTTCGAAACGGAAAAAAATATTTAATGTCTCTACTATATTTGACTACTTTCCCGCTTATAATTAATACGTTGATTACTAGATAAAGAATCCAAAACACACAATTACTTTATTCAACAAAATTAATTATTTATCATGATTAGCTCTTTTCCGTCCTTATATATACACATATAAATTTGTTTAAGAAGCCAACCATTAAACCCTTCACCTAAGAGAAAGAAAAAAAAAATATAGAATCCCTATCCTCCAGTCCAGAGTTTCCAAGATGATAAACAAGAATGGTAAAAGAGTTAGAGACGAATCACCGGCCAAAACGGTGCAATCTGTGGTTGCTGATCAGAGGTTTAAAAGAGGATCTTCACTGAGCCACTCATCATCATCGCTTTGCTCGTCCTTGTCGACCACAGAGGAAAAGAAGGAGGAAGTTTCATCGTCATGGATTGATGAGGAACCGTCAGCGCTGGTGTTGGTAGGATGTCGAAGGTGTCTTATGTATTCTATGGTTATGCAGAAAAGGGTACTTTGCCTTCACTGCAAATGCAATGATCAGTTGATCCTGTTTTAAAGAATTTGTTCTAAGTTATGATTTCAGTTTGGTTCATTAAGTATTGGTATTTTCTCTCTGCATGTTGAATTTTCTGAATTGTAAAATGAAATGAAAAATCAAATTAAGTAACAACATGATCATAATCCTCCTACTGATACGATTACTACTTCATCATCTCCTACTTCTCCTAGTCAACCTTTGGTCTCGTTACCTACTTCTGAAGGCACGAGTTCTAGCTCTCATGAGCCTATGTCACCAGGTCTTCATGTGTTACTTGGTCGTGGTCATCGTGAACGCAAGACGTCTGTACTTCTGAAAGATTATTTTGTTAATGCTTCTCAGACTAAAGACACCCCCTCTCTCGACACTTCACTCTCCTATCATGCGTCTTCGACTACGATTCCATGTAATTCACAGTATCCTATATCTGCTTACTTGTCTAACACGTCTTTCTCTTCTTCCCACAAAGCCTTACTTGCAGCCTTATTCGTCAATGTTGAGCCGTGAAACTATAAAGAGACAGTTCAATATGATGTATGGAAAGATTCTATGCAAGATGAAGCAAAATCTCTTGCTCTGAACAACACATTTATTATCACTACCTTACCATCCGGCAAGAAGGCTATAGAAAGAAAGTGGGTTTAGAGAATCAAATATCACTCTAATGGTGAAGTCTCGCGTCACAAATTTTGACTGGTTGCTTGTGGGAATCGTCAAAGAGAAGGCTTAGACTACACAGATACGTTCGCCCCGGTTGCTAAGCCATCCACGGTTCATCTTCTACTACAGCTTGCAGCAGCTAAACGATGGGAGGTTTTTCAAATGGATGTTCACAACGTCTTCTTACACGGTGATCTTGAAGAAGAAGTGTACATGAAGCTTCCTCCTGGTTTTATAGGATCCAATCCATCGAAAGTTTGCCTCCTAAAGAAAGCTATTTATGGACTTAAGCAAGCCCCTCGGTGCTGATTTGCGAAATTAAGCAAAGCCTTGAAAAACTACGGCTTTACTCAGAGTAGAGCAGATTACTCTCACTTCTCCTACAACCGCAACAAAGTTACTTTACACATTCTTGTCTATGTCGACGATTTCGTGATTGCAGGAGATGATCTCCCTACGATTGAACGCTTCAAGGCATACTTAAGTACATGCTTTCATATGAAAGATTTGGGTAAGCTCAAATATTTTCTTGGCATTGAGGTGGCTCGCAACAACGAAGGTATTTTTCTTTCTCAAAGAAAGTATGCACTAGACATCATTACCAAAACTGGTCTTCTTGGTTGCAAGCTTGTCTTGGTGCTTACTGAACTCAATCATCAGCTCTCTGTGGTGAAAGGTCCCATTATAGACAATCCCCAAGCTTATCGTCGTTTAGTTGGTCGACTAATATATCTTACATTCACCCGTCCGAAGCTGAGCTATAGTGTTCACATCTTATCCCAGTTTATGCACAAACCGTTGCAAGAACACTGGGATGCTGCTCTACAAGTAGTTCGATACCTTAAAGGAAGTCCTGGTCAAGGAGTTCTTCTCCGTGCGGACTCCAATCTATAAGTAACTGTTTACTGCGACTCTGATTGGAATGCTTATCCTGTCTCACGTTGGTCTCTTAGTGCCTACATAGTTCTTCTTGGTGACTGTAATGACCCTCACGAGCAGATATATTTTTGGTCGAGAAAATTCTGAAAAAAATCAGATTCGAGTTTAATCGATCATAATTAAAAATAAAAATCGAACTAATGAATTAATGGCTTGAAGGGATTGTCTAGTGATCGAAAAGACTTCCCGTGATAGTTCTAGTCAAATATTAATTATGTTGGTCGAATTCTATTCAAGCTGGACGAGTTTGGCTGAGGCAGAATGAGATTCAAAGGTCAAAAACAATTTTAGTCGAAAACTGTCCGAAAAAGATCGACCAGCTTCTTATTGTGTCTAAACCATCACATGCCATCCACATGCCTGCTTGCTTAGCTTCTGTAGTAAATGTCACATGCAAGTCATGATCTGCCTGTGTGTTTGTTCTTTTCTCCTTGATTAATTATGATTGGCTGGAGACTGCTTAAGGAGAAGGAAAGGACAGTGTGCTGCAGATTGATGAAGCAGGTCACCAGCTGGCTCCACTGCCCCTTGCTTTGGTTTCTCACCTGGTCCCTCTGTCACAAACCATCAGAAGTATTTAAATCTCTCATTCAACTGCTTGCCCACGTCCAAAACACTTCAGAAAAGTCCAGAGAATTTCAGAGAGAAATAGAGAAAGAAAAACAGAAAAATTCAGTGAAAAATTCAGGGAATTAAATCAAGAAAAAAATTGCTGGTGATTTGATCTTCAGTCCTTGATCAGTTTCTTATGTGAGGAAGATCAGAAGGTGAGATTTTATAAAATAAAACCCTAAACCAAGTCAGTTCAGATCATGATCAAACCTTGATCTTTCTTTTTGATCAGTCCAGCCACAAGCTTACCTTGGAGAGGAGAACCATCTAAGTTCATCCAACAGTTTGAATTTTGGGTAATCATCATCTCCTTGCTCAGACCTGTCATGATAAGTGTTGGTTGATGTTTAGCTAAGGTCATGGTCGGATCTTCTTTCTAAGATGTTATATGGTTCAGTTCAGTTTAGTTTCGGTTGGAATCCATCATTTAAAATCGCTAGCAAAGTTGTTGTTGATTGATTGGAGTTAAACCAAACTGAACTCAGGATGATCTTGTCCTGAACTGTTATAACTGATTAGAACTATTCTTAGCTGAGCATGGACTGAGCTGATATGAACTCAATTAATTGTTGTAGCTTGAACCAAACTGATCCTGTGATCAAACCTCACTGTTTCAGGTCAGAGGTGAAGTAAGACGTCAAGTATCAAACATGTTCATACTGTTGAACCTTGTCATGTCTAGCTAAGGTGTAGTATTGCTAGTCCAATCCAGTCCACTTAGTCCCTTGGTCCATTCATCTTGTTTAAGTGCAAGACAAGTCCCTTCAAAGCCAATTTCAAAACTGCTCTTTAGGTGAGTCTAGATAGATGTTGAGATAAATCATGAATGAGTACATTATTAAGTTAGTAAAGTACTTGAAACATTAAGAATGGTGTTGTGTTTACACATTGTACACACTTAACACTTAAATAAATAATTGGAAATCTTAATTGAGGTTAATCCTAATGTTGTACTTGTTCACAAGTACAACTAAAATTATGAAATAATTATGGATTAATCTTGGATTAATTAAGGAATAGTCATAGATTAATTAAGGATTAATCTTTGATTAATTAAGGAATAATCTTGGATTAATTAAAGAATAATCATGGATTAATTAAGGCATAATCTTGGATTAATTAAAGAATAATCATGGATTAATTAAGGCATAATCTTGGATTAATTAAGGAATAATCATAGATTAATTAATAATTAATTATGATTCATTAAGGCATAATCTTAGATTAATTAAGGAATAATTATGGAAGTGTAAATCATGTGAAGTCTTATTATATTCACTATTCCTAAAGTCCCCGCATTACCGTGATTTGGTCCTGCGAATGGAACCAGGTCATGAAGACACGATGATGGGGTAGCTCCCTGGAGACCGTGTACTGCATGACGATGCAGTCCCGAATGTTCATAAGGACGTTCGAGGATGATGGTCATGCTAACTCACTAAGCTTGGTTAGCCTTCGTGGTTTATCGGGATTAGTATAGATATTGTACTTATATGAAAGGTGACTAGCAGGTATTGTGGAAGTGGTGTTTAAAATAAGAATTCACAAGGATGATTGATATACTAAAGTATAGTACTAGTACTTGCATATTCATGTATTTGCATTTCATAATTGTTTGCTTTATTAATGATTGTAGTTTGATCTAGATTCACTGAGTAAACTAGTTGCTCATGACTCATTGTGTGCAGGTAACCCTTAGGCGGGAGACTTACTCTTTTGGACGGAAGGAACGGCCAACCAGCGGTAGTATTTTGTTGTCCTTGCAACGAACCTTTTGTTGTATATTTACTGTAAAATATTGTTGGGCAATAGGCCGTAGGGTAAAACTATAACGCTTTGCAAAATGTTTAAAGTAAATAAATAATGTATAACTGAATGTTTATAAATCACGAGTTCTCATATGATATTAGTCCTTGTCCGAGACGAACTAACTATCGGGTATTGCTTGGTCGGGTTGAAAAGCCTAGAGTGATATCCGATAGGAGCGTCGGTGTTCTTTGGTTGTTGGTCTAAGGTGATTGGTTGTATTCCGAGAACCTTGGGTCGACCATCGGGGAACATCGACCGTGTCACTTCCGGTCATCTACGATCGGGGGTGTCACAGTGACTCTCCTATATCTTGGAAGACAAAGAAACAAGATACAGTTTCACTCTCCTCTGCTGAAGCAGAGTATCGCTCGATGGCATTTACGCTCAAGGAGTTGAAATGGATCAAGAAGTTACTCGTCTCATTTGGGATTGCACATGATTCTCCTATGCGTTTGTTTTGTGACAGCAAATCGGCTATTTACATTGCTACTAATCCGGTTTTTCATGAACGGACCAAGCACGTTGAGTTCGATTGCCATTTTGTTCGTGATGCTGTCACTGCTAAGATGATTACATTGGAACACATCTCTACTAAGGAACAACCTGCTGATCTTCTCACCAAGTCACTACCATCTCCGACCTTTCTCTGCCTAGTTTTCAAGTTGGGTCTTCAAGACATCTCACCTCCAACTTGAGAGGGGGTATTGAGATAAGGATATAACATAATATTAACTAGGACTTGTATTTATCTATATGGGTATTCCTTAAAGGTTTAGGAACTATCTTCTTGTATATATACTCTTCATGATATATCAATAATGGACACTCTACATTCATAACAGTAGACATACTTAGAGCGTTAATATTCTTTCTTGTTATTGCTAAAATCACAATTTCATGTTTAAAATTATGTAAAATTCTTTTGAATTTAATATTTTACTGAAACATAGATATTTTTGAAACGGAAAAAATATTTAATGTCTCTACTAGACTTGACTACTTTCCCGCTTATAATTAATACGTTGATTACTAGATAAAGAATCCAAAACATACAATTACTTTATTCAACAAAATTAATTATTTTTCATGATTAGCTCTTTTGCGTCCTTATATATACACATATAATTTGTTTAAGAAGCCAACCATTAAACCCCTCACCTAAGAGAAAGAAAAATATATATATATATATAGAATCCCTATCCTCCAGTCCAGAGTTTCCAGGATGATAAACAAGAATGGTAAAAGAGTTAGAGACGAATCACCGGCCAAAACGGTGCAATCTGTGGTTGCTGATCAGAGGTTTAAAAGAGGATCTTCACTGAGCCATTCATCATCATCGCTTTGCTCGTCCTTGTCGACCACAGAGGAAAAGAAGGAGGAAGTTGCATCGTCGTGGATTGATGAGGAACCGTCAGCGCTGGTGTTGGTAGGATGTCGAAGGTGTCTTATGTATTCTATGGTTATGCAGAAAAGGGTACTTTGCCTTCACTGCAAATGCAATGATCAGTTGATCATGTTTTAAAGAATTTGTTCTAAGTTATGATTTCAGTTTGGGACCTTAAGTATTGGTGTTTTCTCTCTGCATGTTGAATTTTCTGAATTGTAAATTCAAATGAAAAATCAAATTAAGTAACAACCTGATCATTTCTGTTTTTTTTTGTTTGTTTTTTATTAGAAGGTCATTAATCTATTAACTGAGTTTGAGATGGTCCATAAACCAAAGCTGAATACAATAACTAATGAAACACAACTTCTGATTCGAAAATCTATAGCACTGTTATTTTTTTTTTTTTGTAAACTTATGGCACTCTTACTTATAGGTCCGGTGTTGTGTTTTATACTCGAGAAACATATGAAAGTTGAAAGCATGGAAACATTCTTTCCAATCTATTCATTTTATTTAAATTATCCATTTTTATGTTTTAGTATTTAATGAGTAAAAACATATTAAGATATATATAAAGAGAGAGAATATTTTAAAAATTTATCTTTATAATGTTATCTATATTTTTAGTTGTTCATAATTACAATAGCGATATTGTATTTGTTGAGCCAACCAAACCAATTTAAATTTGTATTCTAATTATTGTTTGAAAAGAGTAAAACCGTTTTGTTTTTTTCTTTTGGTTTATGAAGAGTAAAAAAATTCAGATGATTTCAATTTATCATTTTTCTTTTCTTTTCTTTTATAGGACAATTTTTATTTTAAAAATCCTAAAATAAGTTTTTCACCTAAAAACACACATAACTAAAAAATGACCAAAACTAATTTTATTAAAGAGATAAAAAGACAATTCTACCTTTATTTTATAAATTTATAAATATAAATAGGTAAATAGATCATAAATATATTGTTAAAAATTTCAAAAAATGATTTTCAGTTCGAAATTTTTTTTTTCAAAATTTTTACTTTGAAATCAGAAAATTCTTTTAAAACTATTTTATATAAAATAAAAATAAAAAAATCATAAATCTCATTCCTAAAACACCAGCCCTCAAATCTAAACCTTCAATATAGATTAATTAATTACAGAAATAAAAATATGTTTACTTCTAGTTTAAATTATTTTGGTCACTTTACCTTTATATACTATTATTTATGATAAAAACTTTTTAATGTTAATTTATATACTCTACAAATTTTTCCACTCGTTTTTCTTTAGTTTAATTTCCTCTCATTTACTCCCAACACTTACCAATAGCACTCATCATTACAAAACATGATATCGTGACCCAAAAACAATTAGATTAGATTAGCCCACTGAACCTAAAGAAATTGATCGAAATGATGGTTAATATTAGATATATCAATTAGGGTCTAACCTGCAGTAGCCCTAAAATTAACAGATTTGGGTTTAGTTATATAAGTCCAAAAAAATAGATTTTTCGGACTAAACCTATTTAAGCTTTAAATATTTTGAGTTAAGCACGTTTGGGATTAGATCAACCCAAAAATCTGAAATTTTATATTTTAATTTAAATATTATCATTCTTACAATCAAAATCATTATTAATATTAACATATTCTTTTAATATTTTTGATCCAAACTCTAATAAAGCAAATAAAAAAGTTGTTAAATCATCTTATTGTTTAATTATTACAAGTGTTATATTTTTTATTTTGTAAATATATATTTTTCATTTAAGTATAACATTTTTTTCCAAAATACAATGTATAAACGTTTGATCTTATTTATTATAAATTTTCCTTTCTTATATATATATTTAATTTTAATTTCTGTTTGATTATTGAAATTATATTAAATTTGGATTCTTTATAATATGCTTTTAAAGCATAAGAAAAAATTAAAACACTTTTGATAAATAAATAAAAAATTTAAATTCACTTTATATTTGAAAACAAAATGTTGAAACAGTATTTTCATGAAAATTCACATGTATTAAAACGATATAATTGACAATGACAAATTAGTTTTTTAAAAGTAAAAAAAAACTCGAAAAAATCTTATAACCCTATAAGGATCATGTTGGACTTTGAAATCTAGGCCTAAAGTATTTTTGAGCCGGCCGGTCGGGCTCAAATATTTATGGGCTTAGCGGGTTTGGACCGGGCCGGACCTGCGTGAATTGACGGAAAAAGGGCTTATTTCAACATGAATTTTACGCGTCGTGCATATTCCTTCGCGAACTTTGTAGTAGTACGTATTTCATACTAAACTAAACAAAATTTTAAAAATACTACATCAATTTAACACGTAGTGCTTTTTCATTCACAAACTTTAAGTAGTGCATATTTCATATTAAATTAAACATTTTTTAAAAAGTACTACATGATCTCTCAAAATCATGCTTATATATATTGACCGTCAAAGGTGTTAGTCATCTGTTAATTTATCTGATAAAACTAAAAAAAATAAATATTTGATAATATTTATTTAATTAAACTAAAACTTATTTTAAAGTTAACGTTTACACAATTTATATATAAAAAATTCAAAAAAAAAATTGTATTTAGTGAGTATTTTTGGTTAATTTGGTGCATTTGGTTAGTTTGGATACATAATACCCAAACCGAACTCGATGATATGGTACGAATATTCAAACTCGTTTCAGAATTCATGAAGGAATATGGACGACGCATAAAGTTTATGTTGAAATAGGCCATTCCCCCCCCCCCCCCCCCCAAAATTGACACTCCTAGTTCATATATAAGGGTGATTTATGTAAGGATCATAAATGTAAGAACTATTTGATAGAATATATATTTCCGGGGACTGGGATTGCAAATTTAACTCTTTTCCGTCCTTCGTCCCTCACATTTAGCTTTCTGTCTTTTCACCAGATTCTCCTTATAGCTAATCTCTCGTCTCTCTCTCGGCGCGATCAGATCTCGAAATACGAAATCGTATCGAATCCAACAACATGACTCTTGGCTCCGGTGGATCCAGTGTTGTTGGTAAGCAATTTCGATTTCTTTCGTCTCGTATGAATTTTCCTTTCTAGGGTTTTGGAATCCGTATTGGGTTTTAGTTCTCTAATTAAGGTTTGTTCGATTGATTGTTCTCATAGGTTTCATTGATCTTTTCTCGCCTTCCTTGGTAATTAGATCGTGCTTGTATACAAGTCTTCATCTTTCTTGAGATTCGTGGGAAATGATTTAAAGTTAATGTTTTGATGGTTCTTGATTTTACAAAGACAGATTCTTGATTTCATATGATATGTTTTTTTCTTATGCTTATATGTAGTTCCAAGGAACTTTCGGTTGCTAGAGGAGCTTGAACGTGGGGAGAAAGGTATAGGAGATGGAACTGTGAGCTATGGAATGGATGATGGAGATGACATTTACATGCGCTCTTGGACCGGCACTATCATCGCTCCTCATAACGTATGTTATATCTTTTTTATTTATCTGCTACACGTATGATAAATAACGTATGTTATTTAACGTATGTTAGATCAAATGTTCATAGCTGTTCTAAGCATTGTTTAGGCCATTGTTTCTTATGTCCACCTATGCGCAGACTGTTCATGAAGGTAGGATCTATCAGTTGAAGCTCTTTTGTGACAAAGATTACCCGGAGAAACCTCCCACTGTCCGGTTCCATTCACGTATCAACATGACTTGTGTCAACCATGAAACAGGAGTGGTATGCACAAACCATCTTGCCATTCTCTGACTGGTTCCATTCATAGTGTATAAACATAACTTATGTCATATGTATGTATTAGGTGGAACCTAAGAAATTTGGGCTTCTTGCGAACTGGCAAAGGGAGTACACAATGGAGAATATACTGACACAGCTGAAGAAGGAGATGTCTACGTCGCATAACCGTAAGCTTGTTCAACCTCCAGAAGGCACTTGCTTCTAGTAGTGAAAAATCTTTGCCCCTTCTAATACTGAAGTATGTATCTGGGGGTACTCCATTGTCGTTCTCAAGCTTTTTTTTTCTAAATTTGTGATAAAAAAATGGTCTATGTGGTTGGTGATGATGATGATGATGTTCTATTGATCATCTGAAGTTTATCCTTGTGTGCAAATTATCCAAGAAAAAAACAGTGTTTTTCCTGATCCATGTGTTCAATCTTTTGAATTTACTTGGTTTTAGCTAACATTTTGTTTAAATCCTTTTATGAAATTGGCCTGAGATTGTATTGGTTGGTTGTTATGCTCTTTGTAGTGATAGTCTGTTTCTAGTTGCATCTTCTCTAGCAGATGTAGTTGAAACACATTCGCAGAACAAAGAAGTTCATGCTCACAAGTTGCATTGGGACAAAATCTCCAAACGAGCAAATTCGTTAGTGAAATAATCTTTGATACCGAGATGATCCTCCTGCTTGCGAGAAAGTTTCCACAATCATGGAGCCTAAAGCCATGTTTCTCTTCCATTTAAAATTACATAACAGTGTTTGAATATCTAATATTACATAACAAGGATTAAATATCCAATTAAAATCAAAAAAATTGGCGGCGCTTTTCATTTGACTAGTCTTTGGCACCATTGTCCTGCTAGTTCCAGGGCTCAAACTGAAGTGTATTACATGAACATCAAAAAACATTCACAATTTGTTTAAAATAAAATATAAAAAAACAAAAAATTTCAGTGAAAAAAGAAAAAGAAAAACAAAGATGATGTCGGAAAATAGTTTGTCAAGTCTCTCTGTTTACTTATATCACTAAGCTCTGAATATTCTTCGAGGTGATGGAAATAGGCGGAGGAGGGAACCGAATAAGGCTGAGAGGAGGCGGAGGAAAGAGGAAGAGACACGGCGGAGGAACGAAGAGTTAGAGGAAGGAGTTGGAGTAGCAGGCTGAAGGTAGGCGCAAGCTGCTTGCTTTACAAGGCGGTTGCGGATGGAGATTATGGGAGCCGCGACAGAGACGGCGGGGGAATCAGCGGTGGCTGTGGTGGAAGGGAGGATGTCTCTGAGGGAGGTGTAACGTAGAAGAAGATCATCAGAAGATTTGTTGACGGAGAGGAGCTCCAAGTCTAGAGTTTGTGAAACGGCGCCGTTTCTGCGTTGGAGAATAGAGAGTTTCGTTAAATCATCAGCCTCCATTTGAGAAGAGAGAGTGAGACGGTTTAAGTTTTGGATGTTGATGGGAGCTAACATGTTATATATTGATTAATATCGTGACCATTACGTTACTTTTCTTTCTATTAAAAGTCAAATAAGAACTATATAGTAAAGCGTGTTTATATGATGTTAAATTAATATCGGGACCTTATATAAAAATGGTTGGCGCTTACGCTCCAATCTCGACAACTTTATATTTTTCAAAGTAAAACAACAACCATACTTTATTTTTTGTTTAAATTTGAAAAAAAAAAAATATTATTGATGGTCTAATGGTTTCAATGAGATTTTCACACACGACTGCAAGAGGTCGTAGATTTAACTTTCTGTCAGCGGGTTGGTATTGAAACTTTTCTAAAAATTATGTCGCAGATGGCCCACGAGTTTCTACGGTGCTAATGAGATTTTTTTGGATACGGAGATTTCGGAGTGGGGTCAGTCACTATAAAAAATTTACCCACAATAATTTTATTAATGTTGAATTGGCTTAGTGGTAAAGGAGTTGCGGTTGTAACTTCCATCACTTAAATTCAGTTCACGGTGAGAAAGATTATTTACAGTGTTTGAATTCTCGACAAAAAAAGTAGAATTTGGAAGAGAGAAGGGTTTTGCTTTTTGATATAAAAGTGTATTATTGTAATGTTTGTTTATGTTTAAACATACATGTCACTACTCACTAGCAATGGAATGTGTAGCTAATTCATTCCACTACAAGAATTATGACTAAACGACAACGAGGGACAGAACATTGTTTCACGGAAATGAGTTGAATAAAAGTCAAAGGAAACATCACAAGAAAGGAAAGGGGCGGCTTTAGCCCACTTCACACGAATACTGTTTCATTCGTATCCATATCATTCGCTTTTGTTTTCGTAACCACCTAGTCATTTTAGTCACTCTACCAATTATAATTCTTAACGTTCGTTCGAATTGAGACTTTTGTAAAATTAACATCGACTCCATTATCCTAATGAAGATACTGACACATCACATGTTGTTTCGACCCTTACTGTCAAACAATTCCGAAACACAAACTTCCAGGATCTGTTTGGTAATCTTGCATAATGGCACAATAATGTTTTAAACACGATTTCACAAATGTTTTTAAAAATTAAAAAAACGTAAATTTGTGTTTTACTGAGAAAAATATATTAAAAAATTATTAAGTGAAAAACTGAGTTTTAATTGATTATTTACAAAATCAACACTTTTATATTATTAAATTATATATTAATATCATTTTAAAATTTTAAATAAACAACAATAAAAAATTAATGATAAATAGTTATATACTGTAAATAAATTTGTACTATAATTTATTTTATAATATTATAAATGGTAATTCTCTCAAATAGTATTTTTAAGATTTTGTCACAAAATATCACTCAAGAAAAAAAAATGACTAAAGTAGTCTTTTTTTGTTTTCAAAATTTTAATTTTAATTTTTAATTTTTTTGAAATTTGAAATCCTAACCCCTAAACCCAACCCTTTAACTTTAAACTTTAAGTCTAGATTACTTAACCCTATGGGTGTAAGTATTTATTTACCTATTTAATTAAACACTTTAGTCATTTTTTTCATTTGGAAGTTATTTTTGTGATAAAAACTTTTTAAGGGTTATTTTAGGGTATTTTCTATTATAAAATGTTAATCTATTATTAAAACATATTAAAATAAGCAAAATATTTATAATAAGAACTAAATTATTTTTCATAAATTTTAGTTATTTTCATATTTTGTAATAATTAGTTTAATTATTGATATTTGTTTTTTTTATAACAAGTGAATACCATATAAGATATTTTGATCAATTTAACATGAATTCTATTATTTCGTAAATTTTAAAATTTTCTCCATTTTAATTAATTTTTCTATAATTTAACTAATTTATACAACCAATCAGAGCCCCAATTTGTGAAATAGACTGAGAAAATGAACCAGGTCCTATCAAAATTTTAATGACCAAGACATTACAAGAGAACATCACTATATCCACTGAAGAAATAGCTCTTTTGGTAATAATGTTTTTTAAAAAGCATTATTGTTTACCAAAAAAAAGTTTTATTTTCTATTCCTCTAATTTTTTTCATATATACTGTAGAACAACGAATCATAACTTTATTTTATGGCAAAGTATTGTAGAAAAAACTACAAAAAAGTAGGTCTAAAAAGAAAATCTATACTATTAAAAGGGACTATCCTTGGCTCCAGAGAGCGTCCACATCATCGTAAATTTTTCTCTCAAAAAAAGCCACGTGGCATTATAATTAAAAACACAAAAATAATTAAAAAGGAAATATAAATAATAAGTAAATATACAACATAGGAAATAGAAATATTACATTAATATCATAATTTTTTCTCTCAAAAAAGTCATGTGACATTATTATTAAAAACACAAAATAATTAATAAGTAAATATACAACATATGAAATAGAAATATTACAATAACATTTGTCACAATATTATCATTTAATATAAAGTAAATATACAATATAAAAATATAAATAATAAGTAAATATACAATATAAGAAATAGAAATATTACATTAAACATATATCACAATATTATCATTTGATATAAAAAGTAAATATACAATATAAGAAAATATAAATAATAAGTAAATATACAAGATAAGAAATAAAAATATTACAATATAAGAAATAAAATAATTAATAAGTAAATATACAATATAAAAAATATAAATAATAAGTAAATATACAATATAAGAAATAGAAATATTACATTAAACATATATCACAATATTTTCATTTGATATAAAAAGTAAATATACAATATAATAAAATATAAATAATAAATAAATATTCAAGATAAGAAATAGATATATTACAATATAAGAAATAAAAATAATTAATAAGTAAATATATAATATAAGAAAATATAAATAATAAGTAAATATACAATATAAGAAATAGAAATATTACATTAAACATATATCACAATATTTTCATTTGATATAAAAAGTAAATATACAATATAATAAAATATAAATAATAAATAAATATTCAAGATAAGAAATAGATATATTACAATATAAGAAATAAAAATAATTAATAAGTAAATATATAATATAAGAAAATATAAATAATAAGTAAATATACAATATAAGAAATATAAATATTGCATTAAACATCTATCACAATATTATCATTCAATATAAAAAATTAAATATAAAATATAAATAATACAAATAATAAATAAATATACAATATAAGAAATATAAATATTATATTAAACATCTATCATAATATTATCATTGATATAAAAGTATACTAATAAAATGGACTATTTGAGGCTTCAGGAAGTGTCCACATCAGTATAAAATCTTTATTCCAAAAGAAGTCATGTGACATTATTAAAAACAAAAATAATTATTAAGTAAATATACAATATAAGAAAATATAAATAATAAGTAAATATACAATATAAGAAATAGAAATATTACATTAAATATCTATCACAATATTTTCATTTGATATAAAATGTAAATATACAATATAATAAAATATAAATAATAAATAAATATTCAAGATAAGAAAAATATAAAATATAAATAATACAAATAATAAATAAATATACAATATAAGAAATATAAATATTATATTAAACATCTATCATAATATTATCATTGAAATAAAAGTATACTAATAAAATAGACTATTTGAGGCTTCAGGAAGTGTCCACATCAGTATAAAATCTTTATTCCAAAAGAAGTCATGTGACATTATTAAAAACAAAAATAATTATTAAGTAAATATACAATATAAGAAAATATAAATAATAAGTAAATATACAATATAAGAAATAGAAATATTACATTAAATATCTATCACAATATTATCATTTGATATAAAAAGTTAATATACAATATAAAAAATATAAATAATAAGTAAATATACAATATAAGAAATATAAATATTACAATATAAGAAACAAAAATAATTATTAAGTAAATATACAATATAAGAAAATATAAATAATAAGTAAATTTACAATATAAGAAATAGAAATATTACATTAAACATCTATCATAATATTATCATTGCTTCTTAGACATGCTTACATGAACATACAAAATTGTATGTGAAGGTAAATTTAGAAGAGTACGCGAAAATCAGATTATGATAAGAGCACAATGCATATAATCCACATTAGCTCACATTTTATAATTCCAATATAAAATTTCAAAATAACTATAAAACAATCGATCAATATTAAAATTTTAATTGGTTTATGGTTCGGTTGGCAAGTAAAGACCGATTTATCAACCAACTAAACTTAATACACATAAATAGACTAAAATAAACCGAATAAACATATATATATATATATATATATATATATA
>MU107296.1:28301-57100 GCA_012274485.2 Sinapis alba
ATTGTATGTGAAGGTAAATTTAGAAGAGTACGCGAAAATCAGATTATGATAAGAGCACAATGCATATAATCCACATTAGCTCACATTTTATAATTCCAATATAAAATTTCAAAATAACTATAAAACAATCGATCAATATTAAAATTTTAATTGGTTTATGGTTCGGTTGGCAAGTAAAGACCGATTTATCAACCAACTAAACTTAATACACATAAATAGACTAAAATAAACCGAATAAACATATATATATATATATATATATATATATAAACCAATTTCAGTTCAAATATATATTTTTTAAAGGAATAAGAAATAAAAAATATAAATTAATGTTATATTTTGTGAAGAGTAAACTAAATATTTAAAATATATTATTTTCTATTTATTTGCATACCCCGCCCGTAGGGCGGGTTAATCACTAGTAGATTATAAAACTTCACAATGCGACTCTGATATGTGATATGAAGCGGATCTGAAACTTTTTTAGGTAGTTTTTTTCCTAACGGATGACCACTGCATATTGCAAGCAAGTTGTGGTAAGTAACAATTGTTTCAAGTTAGCATTTTAAATGTGTTCGTCAACAATTTTATGCAGAACCGCCTTAATCCAATTAAAGGTCCCAGGGTAATTTTTTTTAAAAAAATTTATATTTATTTAATATTTTAAAAATAAATCACTAATATTTTATATATTTTGTGATGCAAATATAATTTCTTAACTTCTAATATACGAGGTGACACATGCTTGGGTCCGAAACCATCATAACTATTGTCCCTCCTAATGGATGAGCCAATCTTGATAGTAAATAAATATATAGTTACGAGCTGATGTTGTCTACTTGGGCTGGACCGTGATTATATACTATGATTTATGGAATAGCAAGCAATGTCTCATTAAGGCCCATAGTTCATACTCACTTTATAGTTCAACTGAGTGGGGAGATATAATTAAAGCCCATACTTCTGTTATACAGACATTAAAATTTCGATCCGATCCATATTGGTACCATTCATTTTCTTGCTACGGGTGTGATCAGCAGATCAAAGCAAAAATTTCCACCATCTAATAATGAAATCCACTTCAGATGACATATTGTTATATTAATTGAGTCATCTATATACGTCATAGCACTTTAATCGTTTCTTATAAACGAAGGTACAATTCATATTCTGATCAAACGTAGAGGTGACGTCTCCCTGTGATTCAGCGTCGACCACCGCTGGTCCCACGACTCCCACCATGTACCTTGGTTAATTCACGTGCTTCCTAATTTTCCATATACAAACAACATTAATAATCGTTTCTCAGGAACTTTTGTTGTTATTATATTTTGTTTTTGTCCACTGCATTTGATTTTTCCCGTGACAATTCACACTGTGTCTTCTTGTTTCGACTATTTTACATTTTCAATATATGATGAATCATATTTAGTGAAATAACACTTGGAATCCGTTACTAAAAAATGAATATCAACGTTACATGCGTTAATCTTCTGGTTTGATCATACACATGTAACATGTTAGTATAGTTTTATGATAAAAAGCAAACGGTGAAAGTCCTCTGTTTCCAAAGCAAGTTAGGAATATTTATAGGATTATCTTGATAGTATCTAAATATGCATGTGACCATATGAGTACGTAATCAGTTACTTTTTGTAGTTATATAAAGTTTGAAGGAGTAAACAAACTCATTAACTTATCCACTTTGATTACAAATTTTTCAACTATTACAAAAATCAAATGAATTTCCAGGCATTTTAAGTGTCAGCCTAACAATTTTCCGAATTTACATTGAGGGGATCAAATTAGTTGCAAAATGTTGAATTAGATTAATTATTGACAAAAAGATTAACTGCGGATCTAACCAAAACTCAATTCCCAAACTCAGTGATCAAAGTTTGCTTACAAAAGAAAAATAGATAGTATCAAAGCAAACTAATCTTATTAGTAAATATACCAAATTTAATATAAAGCTAGATTAAATATAATATGCATGTGTATTTAAATAAAAGTAAACACACTTAGGGCGTTAATATTTTTTCTTGTTATTGCTAAAAATCACAATTTTCATGTTTAAAATTATGTAAAATTCTTTTAAATTTAATATTTTACTGAATTCAGTATTTAGTTTAAGAAAAAAAAAGAATAATTAACACCCCTTAACTTTTGTGCACATATAGAATCATCACACTTTACACAAGAGTTTTATGCAAATATATCAACCGCGCGTAGTGATTTAATAGGGCATTATTGATTTTTCATCAAGACGTTTCTATGTGGCTAAGGCCAACTTCAATGAGATACTAAAACATTAAATTTGGTGTAGTTTTATCTTCACTAAAATACCAAAAATAATATTATTCCACCAAATTCAGTGTAGAATGAATAGTGTTACACAAACACTATTTATCACACCAAATATTTAATATATATATTTTAATATAATATAATTCAATTATTATTATTAATTAGTTCAAATTAGTAACTAAACATAAATATATTATAGAGAAATTTTCTTAGATAGTCATTTTTAGTTTATTTTCACAAATATAGTTTTCAATGAGGAAAATGAATAAATTTTTTTATTAAAGGGTAAAATATACATTTATACTTTTAGAATTAATTAATTTAAACTTAGGATTTATAGTTAGATGGTGGATTTTGGAGGTAAAATTTTAAATTTCAAAAAATAATATTAAAAAGAAGATATTTTGGTCATTTTATTTTTTGAATGTCATTTTTATAAAAAATAAATAAAAAAGATTATTTGAGAGAATTGACCTATATTATATTATTTGTATTTTTAAATCATATTTACATAATTCAATTTTTTTCAAGTAAAATAAATCACTAATTGATTATTATCATTTTCTTTATATCGTAAAAACAAATATAATAGAATTTTATATTTTATTTTATTTTCAAAAAATAAAAAATAAAAATCACTAAATGATTATTCTTATTTACTTTATATTGTAAAAAATATCATAAAATTTTATATTTTATTTTATTTTTTAAAAAAATATCACTAAATGATTATTCTTATTTACTTTATATTGTAATATATTTTTATTTTAAAATATTGATTATAATCTTTATTTAAATTATATTTAATTAATAATGAACAATTAATAATATTAAATTATTTTAAAATTGGATTTAAAAGTAAATAATTAAAAATTTGTATAGTACTATTAAATTCACAAAAGATTAAAATAATTTTTTTTTTTTTTATAATATAGTTAAACTTGTATTACAAACTAATACAAATTTTAAAAAAATAAATATATTATTTCGTTACGTGCATTTAATTTTTATATAATATTTCAGATAAAATAAATATATAAAAATTATAACATTGTCAAACCAAAAATATAATTTTAAATAAAGTTTATAAACATAAAATTACAAAAATGTAACAAACATAATATATAATAAAACAGTTATTTGTAAACTAAAAATAATAAAATATAAATTTATTAAAATTGAAAACATCAAATAATATGTAATATTATTTGTGGTATAATATTTGGTATTATGGTTGGAGATGACAAAAAATATGACACCAAAAAATGAAATTTGGTGTAACTTCAATACCAAATTTGGTGTTATAGTTAGAAATGCCCTAAAGTCATCTCCAACAAGATACCATAACACCAAATTTGATGTAAATTCATTTCTAACAAGATATTAAAATTAGCACCATTCCACCAAATTTAATGTATTTTGAATAGTATTACACCAAATTTGGTGTAACACTATTCATCACACCAAATCTTTAAAATATTCATTTTATTATGTTTCATTTAATAATACAATTTAATAACTATCAAATTTGTAACTAAACATATATTGTATTATTTACATTTTTAATTTATTTTCACATAACTTTTTAACAAATATTATCTTTATTTTCAAAATAAATCACTAAATGACTATTATTATTTACCACTTACAAATCATAAAAATATAAATAATAATTTAAATGTGATAAAATAATAATTATTATTTACAAATTATAAAAGTTGGAAAAAAAAACTGAAAACATTAAATAATATATATATAATATTACTTTGGGTGTAAATTTTAATGACGTTGTTGAAGATTATAAAAAAATTATGATACCAAAATATCAAATTATGTGTCATTGTTGGAGATACTCTAAGTGCAACAAGTCAATCGTGGGAAATCTATTAAATTGTTTTATCACTGCTTACCAATTTTAAAGTTTAAGCTTTCAAGGTCATATATTATATATATACTGGTTAATGCAGGTCACAGACTTTATAAGGGTCAGCAAATATACATGTGGTCGATTATTCACACCTATTGTACTCAACGTGCCTGGTTTGGTGAATTGATTCCTAACGTCCATAGAGGCTCATGAAGTGATTGATAATCTATTCAAATTCATATCATTTTTTAAGCAAAAAGAAAGAAAAAAAAATCGTATCAATTTAAACGCAAAAGTTACATATAAATAATAGGACATGTACAAACCTTTACATGATAATTTGGATCAATGGAAAACACATGCTAGTACTTTGTTAAGTTTTCATGATTAGTGTAATTGGTGAATAAAATATATAAAAGAAAATCCTTATGAAATGGAATATGAAGCTGGATAGAGAAACATTCACTCCTCCTAATATAACAGTTGTCCAATTAAAACAACGTGTGAATTGACTAGCCAAGATGTACATTAATGAATCACATGATTTGTAAATGGGTTTAGCCACTTGAGTCTTGAGCCATCACATGGCCAACCATCAAACCAATTAATCAAAAATGGTGGATTTCTGTATTTGTATACGTATATAGAATATTATTGATACGTAATAATCCCATTTCACACACATTCGGTTCAAATTGGCATGTTTCAATAAATACAAATACTAGCTGGTTTTATTCTATCTTGTAACGTTTCATGTCAGACATACAAAAATACATTTCCACGTATAGTTTACTTCTAGTGGTAAGTTTCCTTGAGGATGAACACATTTTATAATTGATTTTTATAATTATTATAAACTCTTATAAAAGGAAGAAGAAAGTCACAGAGATCGAACATGATTCTCCACTTTCCACTCCTTTGTCTTCTTCTTACATAAACCCATAAGCCACGAAGCGAAAACAGCGCAACACAAACACAATGTCTTCTTCTCCTCCTTTCCTCTTCTTCCTTATCTTCCTCTCCGTCGCCTCCGCCATCAAACTACCTCTCTCTCCTATCTCTCACCACACAGACGAATTACCCAACGACAATCCTTACCTCTCTCTCCGCCGTCTCGCCGACTCCTCCGTCGCAAGAGCCCAGCAGCTCAAACAACCAAGCTCCATTAAACCCGACGAAAATGCTCTCTCCGCCCCCTCTGCATCCGCCGCCGTGGTAAAATCCCCTCTTTCCGCTAAAAGCTACGGTGGATACTCCGTCTCACTCAGCTTCGGCACGCCGTCGCAGACAATCCCTTTCGTGTTCGATACCGGAAGCAGTCTTGTCTGGTTCCCTTGTACCTCACGGTATCTCTGCACCGGCTGCGGTTTCTCCGGGTTGGATCCGACGCGGATTCCTCGTTTCATCCCCAAGAACTCCACCTCGTCACGGGTTATCGGGTGTCAGAATCCGAAATGCCAGCTTCTATTCGGACCCAATGTTAAATGCAGAGGATGTGACCCGAATACCCGTAACTGCACCGTCGCTTGCCCACCGTACATTCTCCAATACGGATTAGGATCAACGGCTGGGATTTTACTATCCGAGAAGCTTGATTTCCCGGATCTAACCGTACCCGATTTCGTCGTCGGATGCTCCATTATCTCCACCCGACAACCCGCTGGTATCGCCGGGTTTGGACGCGGACCTGAATCTCTCCCTGTGCAGATGAAACTCAAGAGATTCTCGCATTGCTTGGTTTCCCGCCGGTACGACGATACCGACGTGAGCACCGATCTGGATCTTGATACCGGGTCGGGTCATAACTCCGGGTCGAAAACTCCGGGTCTAAGCTACACGCCGTTTCGAAACAACCCAAATGTCTCCAACGCAGCTTTTCTCGAGTACTATTACCTCAATCTCCGGAGAATCTACGTCGGAAGCAAGCGCGTGAAGATCCCCTACAAGTTCCTCGCGCCGGGACCCGACGGAAACGGAGGAACCATCGTTGATTCCGGATCCACATTCACTTTCATGGATCGACCCGTTTTCGAGCTCGTTGCTGAAGAATTCGCGGCGCAGATGTCGAGTTACAGCAGAGAGAAGGACTTGGAGAAGATCACCGGACTTGGACCGTGTTTCAATATCTCCGGGAAGGGATCACTGACGGTGCCGGAGTTAATCTTCGAGTTCAAAGGTGGAGCTAAAATGGAGCTGCCGTTGTCTAATTACTTCACGCTTGTCGGAAGCGTTGATAACGTCTGTTTAACGGTGGTTTCCGACAACACTGTCGGTCCCACCGGTGGTCGGAGTGGTCCGGCGATTATTCTCGGGAGTTTTCAGCAACAGAACTATCACGTCGAATACGATTTGGAGAATGACAGGTTTGGGTTCGCGAAGAAGAAGTGTATCCAGTGAGTTTCCAGGGGTAGATTTGGAAATTTAACTTTCTCAACCATGAGAACAGTTTTATGATTTAATTTCTTTTCCAAATAAAAAGAGTTGTTAACTGTTTATAATTATGTTCACGATTGCTACTTTTACATATTTTCATGATTAAAAATATTATTTTACCAGATGATAATGTTTAGCTGGAAAAACTTTTATGTAATTATAAAAGAATTTAAAGTAGTAAATGTAATTTCAATTTATTTTGTAATAGTTGGATGCTGAAATTGTGGACGCTGGACAGTATCATGTGAAGTAACGCTGTATGCAATTATCTAAAACAATAGAAAATGGATGCTAATGCAGTGACACCACGTCGATGTCCATCGACAAAAAAATATTGAAATCGACACTATACATATTCCACTAGTTATAATACTCCCTCCGTTTCATATTAGTTGTCGTTCTAGGTTTATGCACACAGATTAAGAAAACATTTAATTTTACATATTTCCAAAATAAAAACACTATTACCAATACACCTAACCATATATCAACCAATAGAAAAATAGAATAGAAAATATTACCAATAAATTTTGCATTGAAAACCGAAAACGACACTTATTTTGAAACGAAAATTCTACTCCAAAACGACAAATAATTTGAAACGGAATACAATTAAAAAAAATGGTTTTGATGTGAAACAAACATGTAAGTACATAACCATGTGTACCAAAAGTCAGCAATAGTGGAACTATACTTTTCAGTTTCTAGTTTCAATAATAGGATCGCGTAGTTTGGAACATATTCATATAAAACATAACCCATTTTCTATCAGTTTAATAATATGAATAAATGTATATATGATGCACGTTATATATAAAATATATATGTGTGTATGAAGTTGCAGGTAAGTAAATTTGTCTTAAGGATACTACAGTACCGGTTTGTTAGGATAAATCCGATCCGGTTTAATGAAATTGAAGAATTTTGAAAAAGGCAATTCACTAATAAAAGCATTGAATGCGACGAATAAAAATAAGTTGCACCTGCTAATCATGCCAGCTCACTAAAAGTACCTGATTAAGATACTTTCTGACAACACCTAGATTAAGATATTTATTTTTAATATTGGAATAAGTTTCCGGTTGGTTTATGTTTCTGGCGCGATCAGTGTAATTTGTTTGGTCAGTGTAATCAATGTGTTTTTTTTGACAACTAGACTAATCAATGTCATTAAAAAGATTGCATTAAAAAGCACTAAAACATGCTACTGCATACACTTATCAAAATTGTATACAGAGAATTTTTTCTTGCTCAACTAGATTGTTTTTCAGGCCTTTTGTAACATGTTGTATCAAGCTTAGAAATGCTGAAACAGCCTTTTTCAGTAAAATTATCTTAAATGTCATTTAAAAGTTTTTACATTCCAAATCTTATCAAAACTGTTATCGCTCCCCTCAGATGTGGCTGGCCGAATTGAAAGTGGGGAAGTGTATTAGCCAAGTTGCAGCTGGATGGATCTCCATCATCCGAAACTGGTCCAAAGGAACAGAAGATAAATGTCCAAGCTTGCAGACCTTGACTATTCAATAAAATCTGTCATAACTAGATATGAATTTATACGGTGACAAACCAGAATTCTATTACAAACCACCAACTTTGAATTTTTATTGCTTTAAAATCCATTTTATTACAAATATTCTGTAAGATTGTCACAATGTTTGTTTAACTGAGAATTAATAATCCTTATGATTAAAAATCGAACCTGCATCCATTTAACAATAGTAACAAAACGGATCGGAACATATATTATAGTATAAACTTTCCTTTTCAAAATTGCACCAACCAAACTTTATGCAAGTAAGCATTAAAATGATGCATTAAGTAAGATCCAATGTATAAATTTATATATGCTCTAAGTTTTAGTTTTCCACAACACAATTTAATTATTTTAAAATAAAAATGATAAAATCCGTAAATTTTCAAAACAATATTTTCCAAAAACTTATAAAAATGTTGACAAAAAATTACAAAAACATCACAAAACATAAATTGTTCCGGTCTCTCGTCCAAACATATTGCTGAACCAAGATATATAAATTTTTGATTACAAAGAATGACAGTACGCCAAAAATTTAGAAACTTAGGACTTGATTGATTTTTCTGGTATCATTTATAAATGTTGTCTTGCGGAAAGTAGTGGTGATTAATTTTTATAAATAGTTTTAATCTGTTCGAAACTTCATAAATCAAAAAATGGTTTTATAGTGTTTATGGTTGTAGATGGTTAAAGATGAATAATAAAAGTAAAATAAAATTTCAATATTTAAAATTTAAATTTTAAATTTTAAAATTAAGATATTGTAAATAAAAATATATAAACAAATTTTGTATTTTAATTTATATTCATTAACAGTATTATAATTTATGTTATAAAAAAATTAAACTAAAAAGATTCACTATAATTTTTAAACATTAATACATATACATATATAAACATATTATATAAACAAAATATTTTTAAAAAAAAGTCTAATTTAAATCTACATATATGTTTTTGAAAATATAAAATTTCATCTAAATTAAAAAATTATATAAATAAACATAATATTGTTATTAATTATATTAAATTACTAATTTTATTTTATCATAATAATATATTTTGATGTATTAATGTTATAATCTGTAAGTATTTGTAATTTAATATTAAATTGTTACATTTTATAATTAATTAGTTATAAATATCTTACAAATAAACTAATTTTTAACCAAAACATTAATCATATGAATCATTTAATAACATTTGAAATCGCATCTATCTAATTCTGTAAATTTCTGCAACCGTTGTGTTTCAACTGATTAAAATATTTAGTGGCTCTATGAAACACGAATTAATGGGTGTCAGCTCTCAACTTATGGGCTCAATGAAAGCGTATGTATATTAGGCTTTAATTATATTATCTTTTCTTGGAGAACACCAAACAGGCCCAAACCTAGACACGCAAAGAAGAGAGGATATATAGTATACAAACAAAACGGCCCAGCAAAGGGTTCCTCCTAATCAAATCGATTTAGAGATCCGAAACTTTCTGATTTAATTTTTTCCCCTGTTTCTGTTGTCATATCAGAAAAGCTGGGGTGCTTCTCGTGATAGGACTTTCCAACACATTACACATGTTCACAGAATTATAGCATATGCTCGAAATTTCGTAGACATTATAGATTCACATTTAAATCCGATGATATGATCTTTGTGCGGCTCTGCTAGCTTAAACTCTAGGAAAATCTAGGGAACAAGTGATGAGGAATATATGCCACCGCCTTAGATTCTCAAGCAAGACTCAAAATATATTTGAACCAAAACGAACCTTACTTTTAGACTCAAGTTATTGCGAGGCCAAAAATTTCTTTTGTGAATAAAGAAAACATGTTGTGCATATATAAAAGTAGGGTTCATAACATTATATTAAGAAGGCTGTCATGTCAAAAAATTAGGACAACTTTTCTCTCCATTCCTTCTTTAATCTTATAAAGTGTATCTCTTTATTTCTTAAAGTTAGGCCGTCCTAAGGAGAATTATGCCTTAATTAAACTAATCCCTCATTGATCTTTCTCTCTCACATGGTCACACCCAGGAGAATAAAGATGCTTATCTTGAATGCTTAGAAATCTTTATTAAAAATATCAAATTGGGAACCCCTTTTGAGTAGATAATCCCATTTATACTTGATTTGGTGGTGATAAGACTGTTTATTTTTGAAACTGTTAAAAGATTCTAGATGCTCTTCTATATTGTATGCGTTTCCATGAAAATTCCTGGAAAAAGGTTTGATTTTTATAGAAACCACTGGTAAACCCGTAAAAGTCATGCAAAACACGTATGACTTTTTAAATCATGCAAGATTCCAATTAGTTTCGATCTAACTTAAGACTAGCAATACCTTAGTTTTTTTTAAAAAAAAGTTTTTGATGCAAAATATTTTGTATTAAGGCTAATTTCTTCAAGATTGATAATAACATTAACTCAAAGTATTAGTCAAAAAAGAAAATATTAACTCAAAGCTTTATCAAGCGGGATGGAGAGACAGGTCGAATTTAGGATGTATTTTCTCGCGAAGATTGGTCCTTTAGAATCATCTAGGGTCTGGTCCTGGCTAAAGCATATTCACATTTTGACTATATATCCTGGTCACACACTTTCTTGATAGGATTGGCTTACGCTAGCGACTTTTTTTTTGTGTGACTGAGGTTGAATGCTTTTGTTGGGGCAAACAAAAGTAGTTTGATTGGGTGTGCCAGAAGAAACTATCTATATTCCTTTTCTTTCTTTGGTTCAAAACACTTTTGCATTTAAATGATTTCGTCTCAACTTTGTATGTCTTTTGGGTCTAACTCATAACATATTCCTTTCTTTTTTCCCCTAATAAACGCGCTCGACCAGCATGGAAAATAGCTAAGTTGGTGAATTGGTATATGTTTGTTAGCCTGTTTGTTCTACATAGTATTCTAAAAATTGTTGTACTGTGTTTATGCGGCAAATCAGTAATACACAAAACCATTTTTCTATACCACCGCCCAGGGCCGGCTAAGTAGAGGGACAACCGGTGCGACCGCCCCGGACCCAACCTCGTGTCCCTCCGTAAAAATTAAAAATTAAGGGGTCTATAATTTTTTATAAATACATTTTTATATAAAAAAATAATTAATAGAATTGAAAAGAGTCCAAAAATATTTTATATATATAATAGTTCTATTTGCATCACAAAATATATAAAATATTACTGATTTATTATTTTAAAAATATCAAATAAATATAAATTTTTAAAAGATAAAAAAAAAATTCACCCTAAGATTTTTAATTGGGTTAAACCGGCTATGCCTCTGTCTAAGTATCCAACTAGGCATTACACGTATAAAGCGTCTAATTATCGGTTGATAATTTTTTAAACATTGGTTCTACAAACTACACGCCTGTTTCAGTTTAACGTGAAACAAACAAATTACTCGCGCGGTAAGTAATTTTTAAAATATGATTCAAAACATTTTACGTGGTTTTTGTAAAAGACCAAACTTATCAAAAGTTGGTGACTACATTGGCTACCTAAATCTTAGCTAGTGGGCTAGAGAGACGGGCTGATTTCACATTCTGTTCTTCTCGTAAACACGTGTTTTAGAATCATATGGGGTCTGATCCTTGTCAAAGCAAACACACTTGACTGTTGTGGTCATCCATTTTCTCGTAAGGACTGGTTTATGCAAATATGTTTTTGGGGTGGTAGAGTTTGATCTTTTAGTTAGGGCAAACAAAGTTTGCTAATTTTTATTAAAGGAGAAAATAATTGATTGGGTGTGCCTGAAGCAACTATCTATATTCTCCTTTGCTCTAATCAGTCAGAAACACTTTTGCATTCAAATGATTTTGGTCTCCCTTTGGATCTCTTTTGGGTCTAACCTAATAAACAAAACCCCTTTCCTTCCTTTTATCTGTCTTAAACCTGGAAGAAACAGTTGATGGTTATTCTCACAACTTTTTGGTCCCATAAGTCCTTTGTAACTAAGCATTTATCAACTTCTACATAAAATTGAAACTTCATTGAAACCCCGAAAAAGTTTGAAAGGGTCTTTGGAAATGGAAATGATGTATTCTCTTGCTAATGGTCTGTGTATATTAGGTAAGCAACGGTTGTGTCCATGTTGAGTTAATTGAAAAAATAGAAGCTCGCTTGTGAATGGTGAGTTAGAGCACCGGCATCAATAGTCTTCCATCAAAATTTCTCTATTAAAAAAAAATATAAAATAAAAAATTAAGAAAGAGTGTAGAAAAAGGGAGAAGAGTCTTTCATATGAGAAACTTTCAATGTTTATTGAGAAACTCATTTGCTATGTGTCTTTTTTATTGGTTTATTTATTTTTACTATAAAATTTAATTACATAGATTAAAAAAAACCCATTTATTAATGTTGAGAGGCTCATTTGGAGAACTCTCTACTAATCGTGCTCCTTAAGCCTTAAAAGTTCAAATAAATTGTATGGCCCCTTATATTTATATTTATATTTATAATACCTCAAAGCTCTGATTTTTTGTTTATTTGATAAAAGAGAAAATTCTATAAGCAAAATAGGTTTATTAGGGGCCTTCGCCCGTTACATTCTTCTGCTTGCTCAAGTAAAACCCTTAAGCATGCTTATACTATTATTTTGTCACCTAAGAAACAAAGAATCGTGTTTGATTGCCAAACGTTCACATGCTTTTCCTGGATAATGATTGATGGATCATTTCTCTCTTTGTTTTGTGGCAAAACATATTTGTGTTTTCCTCATCTTGAATTTATACACATATGCATGGTTAAATGATACTTTAGCTTCTTTTATAGAAGCAATGGCCAGAGGAAGTGAGTGTCATGGTACTTGTTGCAGTGAATAGTGGCTTTCAGGTGAATGCTTACATAAAAACACGTAAAAAGCTGTAGAAAAGATGATTGGGGAATGAAAGGAAGATTTCTTGTTTCTTGTGAGGATATTGTATAAAACTTATTCTTCAATTTCATCATAAGAAAAGATAAATTTATTTACTATTTCATTAGTCTTTTAGGACATACACATCTATAGTGGGAATATAGCTTATATGATTCTCTTACCAAAATGTATAAATCTTATTGAAGATTCCTAGGCAAGTTGAATGGTGGTGCATTTTTCTCTTCTTTCTATGCAATGGCATGCTTCATGTGTGAGAGAGAGATGTTTTCATCAAAGTAGAAGCATAATAGGTAAAGCTCCTTGTACCAATTACTGCAATAATCTCATGTTTGAATAATCCATACGCGGAATCATTTCTTTTTGTTCTTTGCTTTACATCATTCCTTAATCACTGTTTAGATAATTGGGCTTCATTGAACTGTAAATGAATTTATGCTTTTTTGTTAAATAAATTCTTGAAAGATTTGATAGGCATCTGCATATGTTTTAGCTTCGTGTGCGTATACATCTAGTGTTATCAAGTTAAGATATTAATGCATGGCTTGAAATTATAAAATAATTGAATTCACAGTTCTGCTTCTATGAATAAATATATCTTGTTTCCTTGTTCTTGAATAGGTTGTGTTCTTGTATTTTGATTTGTGTTCTTGTTACTGATCTGAAACTTATTTCATTAGGCACATGAAGATGATTGGTCGTGTTGATAGCAGATACAATCAAAGACTATCCCCACCAAGGTCCAAGAGACTAGCTTGTGCGCTTTCTTTTATTATTTTTTCTTGTTCAAAACACCTTCGTTTCCTCTTGCCTCTTGTTTTAAAAATGGAATATATGGTCCAAAAGCTACACACTTTTACGAAAGTAACGAAAGCGAATGAATGATGCATATATATATGATGTCTGTTATGGGTCATATGGTTTGGTTTGCTTTTTTAGTGTTTTGATAAATTAGGGGGATGAGTTTCTTATAACCATAATAATATTATTCAAAGACCAAGCTGATGATCCTTCTTTGTCATGTGTTTCTTGCCCCTAAGAGTTAGGATGGTAGCAACATTTGGAAACTAAAGTACGATTTTCAAATTTGGCTGATAGAACCCTTTTCAACAAATTTTTGATAGGTTGAAAATTACACAAACTGGTTAGGAGTTCGGTCATCAGGCGAGTGATTAGGTAAACTTCATTTTTGTTACTTGGAAATGAGATAGTAACATTTATTACACACATATTGATTACTCCCTCCGTTTCTAAAAGATCCATGTTCTGGAAAAAGAATTTGTTTCAAAAAGATCTATTTTTTACATTTTCAATACATATTTTATTAACTAATTGCAAACTTTAAGAAACTTAATTGCATTTATCAAATTTTTATTGGTCTAAAGTTATGGGAAAAAGATAATCACAAAAATTTATGCAAATTTAATGTGTTTTATTAAAACGTGTGAAAAATCTAGAATATGTAACATTTTGAAACGGAGGGAGTACATTTTAACACCTAATCAACTATATTAATTAATTTGAGTGAAAAAATTTCTTAGGGAAAAAAACTATATGTTTATTGAGATATAGTCGGCTAAATATATACTATTTTGTAAGACAAAAATCTGGTCATTGCTATGTTTTTTGTTGCTCCTATGTTGCTCTTGTTATTACATGTGATGTGATCCTAGACTCCTAGAAGCTCCAAGATGCCAAAAGGAGAGACTGATTATATCCCACACACACATGTATATATATATATAACAATTGTTATTGAGGCTATTATTTATTCTTTAGTTATATATTATATAAGTAAAGGATGATTTGCATTTTAGCTGCAGTACCCATTTATTCTTTAATTAGGTTCTTTTATCAATAAGTGATACACTTTGCAGAAAAGAAAGAGACCCACTTAGCTGCAGTACCCATTACATCTTTTTGGTGGAATTTGAGAAAGAAAAGAATATAAGGGCAAAGCTGAGTTACCTTTTCCTTTTGATACTGCTTTGTCATCACATGCATTCCACTTTGCACTACAAAATTCACTTTGGACCCTAAAAAATCCCCCAAAATTTTGCCTCTCTCACAAGAAAAGCATACACGTTTCCTCCTTCCTCATATATTTGAAGACCAAAACCCTTTTCTTTTCACCTCTTCCTTGATCTCTCCCTCTATTTCCTTACTCTTCTCTTAGCTTTAAGACTTAATCCCACCTTCCATATAGAAAAAATCCTTCTACTTTAAGTGCTTTTGTTATCTATGAAGCCAAGTCCCTTGAAGCCTTTACCGTAGACCACTCTCTTTTAAGTACTATTACTACCCCTACCTTGTGTTCCTTGACGGTCTTTTGTCGCCATGAGAGCCGGAGGCTGCACAGTGGAGCAAGCTCTCACGCCTGAGGCTGCAAACTTGGTGAAACAAGCCATGAGCTTAGCTAGAAGGAGAGGGCATGCTCAAGTCACACCTCTCCATGTAGCTAGCACCATGCTCTCCGCTCCCACTGGTTTACTTAGAACAGCTTGTCTCCAATCTCATACACACCCTCTTCAGTGCAGAGCCCTAGAGCTCTGCTTCAACGTGGCACTAAACCGCCTCCCAACCTCCACGGGGAGTCCTATGTTAGGGGTTCAAACTTCACCTTTCCCTTCTATCTCTAACGCTCTCGGTGCAGCTTTCAAACGCGCGCAGGCACACCAGCGCCGTGGATCCATCGAGAGCCAGCAGCAACCAGTTTTAGCAGTCAGTATTGAAGTGGAGCAGCTGATCATATCCATCCTAGATGATCCTAGCGTGAGTAGAGTTATGAGAGAAGCTGGTTTCTCGAGTCCTCAAGTGAAAAGCAAAGTAGAGCAAGCTGTCTCTTCAGAGACTTCCTCGAAAACAACCTCCTCGAGTAAACCCAAAGAAGGACAAGTCAGGAACGAGGATGTCATGAACGTTATAGACAGTCTAGTCGACAAAAAGAGGAAGAACTTCGTGATCGTGGGAGAGTGTTTAGCCACTGTTGACAAAGTTGTCCGAACAGTGATGGAGAAAGTTGACAAAAAAGACGTGCCCGAAGCTTTAAAAGACGTGAAGTTTATAACTCTATCATTCTCCTCGTTCGGACAACCAACTAGATTCGATGTGGAGCATAAGCTAAAGGAGTTGGAGACACTAGTGAGAAGCTGTGTAGGAAAAGGAGTGATTCTAAATCTTGGAGACCTAAACTGGTTCGTAGAGTCTAGAAGGAATAGTAGTAACAACAACTACTGTGCTGTGGAGCATATGATAATGGAGATAGGGAAGTTGGCTCGTGGATTGGTCATGGGAGATCATGGAAGGTTTTGGTTAATGGGTCTTGCGACTTCACAGACTTACGTGAGATGCAAGTCTGGTCAACCCTCGCTTGAGTCCCTTTGGTGTCTCACTTCCCTCACTATTCCAACAACTAGTAGCCTCCGCTTGAGTCTCGTCTCCGAGAGGTAAAAGTCTTGTTGGATATGTTCTAACTATTAGAAATGTTTTTTTTTTTAGTTTTCTTGGATATTTTCTAGCTATTTTGTCTTCTTTTTCGAAAAAGACAATTTCACCTGTAGTGTTTTTGCTTTATTTGGTGATCATCTAAAAGAACGGTGTAACAACGTGCATCCTCTTTATATATAACCTTTTTATATTATTTTCACTTTTTTAAATGCTTTCTTGTGAGAAATACTAAAGAAAGACTTAAGAAATCACTTCATTTCAGTTTAGGTAAAAGATTAAATCAAGTTTAAAACTCCTTAGCTAATCACCTATTCACCATTATGTTTTCAAAGCAGTGTGGCTGAAGTCAAGGAATTAGAGAACTTACCTATCCAGCTGCATCCATCAGAGGAGCAGCAGCTCAGTTTCTGTGAGGAATGTTCTACCAAATTTGAAGCAGAAGCTAGGTTCTTAAAATGCAGCAATAGCAATGTAGCCACTGCAGCATTACCATCGTGGCTTCAGAAGTACAAGAAGGAGAATCAAAATAGTCACAATGTGAGTTGTATTTTGTATAAACAACAAAATCAAATTCACATCTCTCATTTTGATTCTTGGACATGGCAGGATTCAGATGCTATAAAAGAACTTGTGGTTAAGTGGAACACAATCTGTGGTTCAATCCACAAGAGACCATCTCTAAAAACACTCACACTCTCTTCCCCTACTTCTTCCTTTTCTAGTTCCATTCACCATCTTCAAACCAACAGTGATTGGCCCGTGATCGAGACAAACAAGTATCTTCATCATCATCACTCCGTGACCTCTGGTGCATCCGAATTAAGACTGTTCATTCCAGAACATGATAGCAAGCAAAGAACAGAGCTCTTCTGTTCGAATCCTAATACGACAAGCAACTCAGCAGCTTCTTCGAGCGATGGAATGGATGTGGAACATGTTTTTTCTAGGTTTAAAGAGATGAATGCTGAAAACCTAGCAACACTATTTGATGCCTTGCAAAGCAAGGTACCATGGCAAAAGGATATAATCACAGAGATAGCTAAAACTGTCTTGAAATGTAGGTCGGGATCGAGTAGGAGAAAGATAAACGGAAAAGATGATACAAAAGAAGAGACATGGATGTTCTTTCAAGGTCTTGATGTAGAGGCTAAAGAGAAGATCGCTAGAGAGTTGGCTAAACTCGTGTTCGGATCACAAGACAGCTTTGTCTCTATCTGTTTGAGTAGTTTCTCATCGAAAGATTTGAGGAACAAGAGGTCGAGAGATGAACAGAACTGGAGTTACATTGAGAGATTCTCTGAAGCTATTTCGTTTGATCCAAGAAGAGTGTTCTTAGTGGAAGATATAGAGCAAGCTGATTATTTGTCTCTAGTGGGTTTCAAGAGAGCCATTGAGAGAGGAAGAGTTTGTAACTCGAGTGGTGAAGAAGCTTCACTTAGAGATGCGATTGTGATCTTGAGCTGTGAAAGATTCAGCTCAAGATCAAGAGCTTGTTCTCCTCAGGTTAATCAGAAGTCATCGGACGGTTCAGATCAATCTGAAGACAAGAACGTTGCTACTTGCGTTGTACTCGATCTTAACCTCTCTCTTGACGACGGCGTTTGTGAAGAAGAGTCATGTGATGAGATTGGTTTGCTTGAAGCTGTGGATGGGCGGTTCCATTTCAAGTGTTCATCAACGTAGCACCATGCATGTGTGCATGTAATGTAACATGGCCCAGTTTATGAACATGAGGTTGATCATGATCATTCCGATTACATCATGCGTTATTTGTTTCTTTAGGAGTTTCTCTTTCATTGGGACAATACTTTTGGGTAAAACGTGTAGTTGTAGATTTTTTTCTGTCTTAGGAACTTTCTAGATGGATATGTTTCAGTTTATTTTTCTGTTCTGTTTTTTTTCCTGTTTTTTAAAGCAAATGTTTTTCCCTGTTACCATCAATATATTAGATGAATGTAAATTTCATGTAACGAATGAGGGAGCTAGGGTTTTGAAATGTTTCAAAACATTATGATTCACCAGCAAAATGGTATATGTACTCTAGCTTGACAAGAAAATGGTCTAGCCTAATTAAGAAAAAAACTTATCATCTCCAACCCCACTTTATAATTTACGGCAAAATAGAATTAAAAATGAAGTTATGAGTAATGATTTTTTTGTTTGTTCATTACTCCATTTTCCACTTCATTTTACCGTAAATTATGGAGTGTGGTTAGAAATGCTCTTAGCTACTACAGTCATATATATATCCCGCTTAAAGTTTTATATCCTTCTTCTACTTCTATATGGAATAGATATTGAATTTTCTGAACTAATTTTCATGTAATTCTGCAGTTTCGTGCATGCATGTCGATGCTTAGTTGCATACAAGTTTTCCTCTTTCATGTTGATCAATTGATTGCCTTTGGAAAATTCTGGGATTATCCAAAGTTCTGATCTTTGATAATTAATAAAGTCAGGGTTGCTACTCTAACAAAAATAAAGAGAAGAAGCTAAACTAGACTTAAGCTAGAAGAAAGAACGCTTAAGCTAGAAGAAAGAACATGCAAATATGCAATGCGACAATATACTAATCACTTAATGCACAATTGTACATTTATCAAAAATCATATTATTCTTATTCTTCTTTTACTAAAGTTTTGTCGTTAATTATGGCAATTTAATAAAAAAAAAAAAAAAAAAACTATGACAATTCTTTAACTTCATCCATTTCGTAATAAGTGATGCTACCATTCTATTTTCCTTAAAAAACACATTTGATATTTTATCCTTTACAATACCAAGTGGAACCATTTTTGCTTATTTTGTCTTTACAGTTAATTGTTGTTGTTATGCGAGTTTTCTTTTAGTTATTGTACACTCAACGAAAAAATCATGTAATGTGAATATAAACTAGAGAAACTATGATCAAGACGTAATCTATCTAAACATAAAACAAACAAAACTAGTCATTGTTTCCTTTAGCATCCAAGACAGCTTGATTGATATTATAGATCTCCACAAAACTTTATTGCCACTCTGTTTCATTTCATCTTTTCTTTTCATTTTTCCCGAGAGAAAAGGAAGAAGACACCACCACCACCACCTTAATTAGAATCTCCTGCTTTTCTGTATATATTTCTCTTTTGCTTTTCCGAGTTTAGTTTTCTTTTAAATGTTAGAAGTTCTGGGTATTATTGTGCATCCCTTGGACCGGGTATCGATAAGAATATATACATATGGAACACTTTTGTCAATGAATCTCCTTTCACACTTGAAATAATAAGGATACTCTTAAAAACATATTCATACATAATTTGTATAATTATATCCAAACAATTGCATGTGTGGATATTGGATATCCGCATGATCGGATTCGGATGCACGTGGATGTTATCCATACCCGATATAAGTTTCCAAAAGTTGATCCATAACTATGCATGTATTATTTTTAGGTCAATTCTCTTAAATAACTATTTTTAAGTTTTTGTCACAGAAATAGCCCTCAAAAAATAAAATGATCAAAATAATCTTTTTATTTTGAAATTTTGAATATATATATATTTTTAAAAAAATTGAAACTCCATCCTCAAACACACCTTTTAACTCTAAATCATAAGTCTAGATTAGTTAACCCTAAAAGTATAAATGCATATCAGCATATATGTGCATTTTTAGCCTTTAATAAAACATATTTTGGTCATTTTCTTCTTTAAAAATTATTTTTCACAAAATTAAAATGTGCTATCTAAAAGATTTTCTCTAGTTTTATTTAATAAAATAGTACATTGCATATACATAAAATAATTAATATATGAGCATTTCATTATAAGTATATCAAACATTTGTTTTCTTTATAAATATACATTAGATCGATTTATTCAGATTGAGATACTAAAAGCCGTCATGTATGTGAATGAATATCGGTTTGTTTCTTTTCAAAAAAATATCGGTTTGTAGACCGTTTTTAATATAATTTGTCCACCTACATATTAATATTTCATGTTACCAAAGCTAAAGGTCTCTTTAGTTTGTTATATATAATTTATATTGCTCTAATATTTGGTATATAGTTCGACTAAATCCATGGTTCTTAAATTTACCCTCTTAAATTTCAACTTCCCAGTATACGTACATACATGACTTGCAAACAATTCGAAGTAATAAGTGTTGATTCATAGACATGCACTACCATCTGACCTTTTAAAAAATAATAATTCAAAGTAATAATACCCATTATGATGCAGCAAAGCTTTTGTATCTACTTATCCCACTCCATCTATAGTCCAAAGAAGAACTGATATACTACCAATTGTCGGTAAATGACTAATAGATAACATTCTATAATTATATGAACTACATCACTTGAAGGAAACATCAATGTGTACACAACAACAAAAAAAATCCAAATTATTATAACGGCACTTTTAATATTTGATATGTATGCGTATAATCTGTCCATAAATTCATGCATGGAATCTAAAGTTTATCCTCAAAAGCAGGAAGGAATATAAAGTTAAGCATGATTTTTGAAAAGTATATGATTAATTTATTTACAAGAATTGCAGAAAGTGGGTGAGCCTTTTAAAGCAGAAGAGAAAAAAGAGAGAGTAAAAAGCTAAATTCTATCTCTCTGCTTTTGGAGTTTTTAAGCTTTTGAGAGTCTTGTGATGGGCATTTAGTCATTAGAGACCTTAACTTTGATCTCAACGTAAATTCCCTTTATATCTTTAAAAAAGTAATAAAAACACACTAAACTTTTCTCCTCGTGATAGTTTCTTTTATCAGTTAAGAAAAAGAGAGCTACAAAGTCATTTATTAGAATGTAAGAGCATCTTTATCCTGAAACCCCTATGGGGGTTTCTTATTTTTTTTTTTTTGCTTTTTCAAATTAAAAAAAAAAAAAAAAAATTGAACCAGTCGCGGGCCGCCACGTGTCAGTGGGACCCGTGCACAGTGCAAAATACCCAACCAAAAGGTTTCTTATTTGGGGATTTTAGAACCTATTTCTCCCTCGGTTCCCGCGTTTCGTAGGACCCACAGCTATAAAACCCCCCTAAGAGACCATGGATGAGGGTGCTCTAAGCAACACATGAATCCAACACATTCATTCTGTGGTGCATCCTTGAGACCAACAACAAAATACGTATATCCTTGGGCTATATGTATTTAAAATTAAAAAACTGATGTAATCTTAACCCGTAAGAGTATTACTAAAATGGGCCTTTCAACATGATGTTAGTTTGATAATCATTTTAGCTGTTCCATATTCAGATGACCCAAAGCCTTATTGTTGAGGAAACATGCACCTCTTTCACAACTCTGTTTAAGACTCCACCAGCGAGAAAGGCCGGTCCGGAACATAGACAAAAGAACCAACCGTTTAGGACATCACAATTTTAACCAAGATAGGGCATGAATTTTGTTTTACATAAATAACAAAAGTACAAAGTTTAAAGTGAGTTTAAGACATCAAGAAAAATTTAAAAATATTGGACTCACACTGCCAGCAAGACCGATCATCGGATGGTTGAGGTTGAGCCACATGGAAGTGTAGCATGGACGATCATGTGAAAGATGACCAACTTGAAGAGGATTTTGATAGAACAAACGCCGAGGCTGATGACTCAAGTGAGTATATTCACGATGGAACCACCGTTTTCAACTCCTTGTGCTTCGCCACCATTTCACACGCTGTCGCCTTCTCCTGTACGTGATGATTTCTCTTAAATAAGCTAGGTGAGGAGAGTTTGTATGGCTGAGATTACGGAGAATTGTGTAGTCTCCGATTAACCGGCCGTTGACCCTATGAAAGATTCTGAGTCAAATCAAAGATGGGCTTCTTTTCAACCGGTTTGGTTTATTATGGGTATTAATCCGTGGCAAGCAAACCGAGACCGTATAGTCTATTTTAGTTTGTTTGTCACAAAAAAAAGTTTTTAAGGAGGAAAATGATTAAAATGTTTTTTTTAGAACCTAAAAATGTATTTATATGCATTTATACCCCTAAAGTTAACTAATTTGGACTTTAGGGTTTAGAGTTAAGGGGTGGGGTTTGAGGTTAGGGTTTCAAATTTCAAAAAAAAAAAAAAAAAAAAAATCAAATTTTTTTTTAAAAAAAGTCTATTTTGGTCATTTTATTTTTTGAGAGCTATTTTTGTGACAAAAACTTAAAAGGAGTTATTTAAAAGAATTGTCCAGATTATGAATTAGGCTTGAGTTTTGGTTCTGAAATTTATATATTTACAGTATATGACTTAGTAACTGTATTAAAAATAATATTACTCACATCCAATAAAGATTAAATTAGGCATAAAAGCATTAAGAGAAATATTATATGATAGAACCAAAAAAGTTTTATCACAAGTATATAGGACATGTCAAAAAAATCAAAATAAGTTTGATTAAATATGTAAAATAACTTATATCTCTAGGATTGACTAATATGAAATTACGGTTTATATTTAGGGGTAGAAATTGAGGTGGAGTTTAGGATTTTTTTAAAAAAAATATTAAGATTTAAAATAATACTTTAAAAATATTTTTGTATTTAAAAAAAAATCAGAAAAGTTTCAAAATGAATGAATAAAGTTTATTTTGATTTTTAATGATTAATTATTTAAATATTTATAGAAATTTATGTATCTATAAATTAAGGATGTAATTGTCATTTATCTATTTAATGAAGTTCTTTTGATCATTTTTCTCTTTGTATGTTTTTTGTCAAAAAAAAAACATTTTTGGTTATTTTTGAGAGATTTGCCAAGCATTAATACTTGGTCATATGTATTAGGATCTACACTAATTCATATATTTTTAGAGTCTTATTTTTACTTAACAGATTCCGTTTGACGAAAAAATATATTAGTTTAATGAATAACATATACTATATAGGGTACTCGAAATAGGCACTGGTGGATCATTGAGTTATAAAGGACTGTTTGCCGCCTTCGCCCATGATGGATGAATTAGGCTCTGACGTTCTCCCTTAACTAGTTCCCCTGCAGCTGATACTCGGCATTATTTAATTTGGTTGATTAGTTCGCGGAAGTTTGGTTCAAACGAGCTGACACACTCGTTCATCACATGGGTGATCGCTAGGCACAGACTATATATATATGTATATATATGGTAGGAGGCACGGTATATTATTTCAATTAATTAACTTATTCTACTATACAAGTACATTTTCCAAGAATACATGCATTAAAATACTCTTTAGAGCATTCAGAATCGGGACAATCACGGTCCGTTTCGCACCTTATGGTCTTGGCCAGCTTTGTCTCGGTTTTTTGCTCCAAACAAATACACTTTCCGAGCACACATTCCCGGCATCCTCTCCCTGTTTCTCTAAAACACAGCAACTCACAATCATTTGATGTCGAGCATGAAGATCCTTTGGCTTGTCCAGAGACACTCGCTAATACTGTGACTATTAATTCAAATATCTTAGTTTAGTCGGTCTGTTAATTCTGTTTAATACATATAAGAAATATATATATATAAGAACGAAGCTAACATGAGAAACAAAGGATAAAAACGATAAAGATGGTTGTTTTTAATGCTGCCATGTCTTTTGCCTATTAGTTTATAATTTGAGTTTGTAAATAAGTAAAGCTTGCATAACTTTTACATGATTGTTCAGATTCTTATATAGTGTTTTTGGAACATTGAAATGGTAGTTGATACATATATAGTATGACTTTGACTGAGGAATTACAATTTGTTGACTAGAATGAATGTTCAGTATATAGAAATGAACTCATTTTGGGTTAACTAAGGTAACAAAAAATATTAGTTTGACTAGAAGATAAATAAATTCTTTATTTCTAGAATATTTGCACTTTATACCAATACATTTCTTCGTATTCACTCTTATTTCTAATGAGAACTTAACAATAAAAGTGAATTTTTTTATTATCATATATACTATATTTTACATGCGCGCTAAGAGCAAGTCTATATTAATAACTAAGTTTAAGTTTTATGATATTTTAAATTTTTAAATCATTAATTAAATTTTCTTTTTTGAAAAATTATTTAAAATATGATTGTCTATTTTTCTACTTATTTATTTATAAAATTATACCTTTACACAAATTATTGTTTAGCTATCTATTTTTTATATTTATTAATGTGAACTTTTATTTATAGCCATATTTATATGGTTTAAACTTTTTAAATATTATGTAAATTTATTGGTGCATATAAAATTATAATACACTATTGTAAATATTTTATTATACATTTTACCTATCTTTTTATTTGTTGCGAAAATTATTAATCTATATGCATAATATTTAAATTTTCTTTGTACATAATGAAGTTTTTTATAATAATGTGATTGTTATACATTTAATGTTTGAGTAAACATACTTGAAAGACTTTTATTTAATTATTTTAAATATGTATGTCATATAATATTTAGATATAAAATTAACTTACACTAAATATTAGTGAACTTTACTAATGTTAAATACTTTGTTAGATAGTAGAAAATGAAAATAAATTTAACTAATGTTATATATAATGCTTTACTTACTGAGATAACAGTATAAATAATTTAAAGCATTAAATTTATCTTCTACTTTATCTAATTAATTTTATTAGTGAAGCTTGTATGAATGTATATGGCTTTGTAATAGATACAGTTTTAGTCTTTGTAAGAAAAAATTAAATAATATTTGTTTACATTGTAGTTTTACATGAAGATTTGTAGGACCTTTTGAAAATTATTTCACAGTTCGACAATTGCTTTCCTTGTTTCTAATTGCCACAAAAGTTGAATAGATCTCTTATATAGCATATTCATTGTAATCTTGACAATCTCTTTTCTTTACTGTAAGATTTGTAAGATTTTAATGTTTTTTTCGTTTGTTGGTGAATTGGTGATGTGTTCACAAGCTATGGCTCTTGACCATGTAAAAAAAATTTGGTGAAGTTGCTCTATCTTCGTATAATATACTTTGAGGATCTAATCATTACAAGTAGAGACATCGACGGTGATTTATAGTCACTAGAACTTGTTTTGGTGGAACCACGTGGAGTGCTATCTTGGACTATGGTTTCTAAGTGTAACTATTTTGAAGAATGTGTCTTTGAAAGGAGATACTGAAGTTGTGGAGCTAGAGGAAAGAGAGAGGAAATATATACGGCAGGCCACTAAATTTAAAGGCCCTGTTTGTTGTTATCTATGGGCTAACATAAGTTTTCTTTCAGATCCAGATTTATTACCTTTTGACTGTAGTTCCCCATCTTTTAGTAGGTACTACTCCATCTTCTTGATGTTCCAGGATAAATGTTTCTTTTTTTGATCAAAGCAGGAAAAATGTTTTAAAATAAAAAATTTGTCCCTAAAAGATATACTTCTTCTGTTCAGTTTAGTTGTTATTGTACAGTAAAATTTTCGTTTCAAAATGAATTTCATTCTATAATTTCAATGCAAATTTTATTAGATTAATATAATATTTTATTTTTTCAATGACTGAAATATATTTAAGTATATAAGTAAAAATATTTTACATAAGAATTATATAAAATTAAATATTTATTTTAATTTATGTGTACAAATTTAAAATAATAACTAAAATGAAACCATTTCGATTATTTGACATACGACAAATGTGAAAACGTAAACCAGTTTAATTGGTTGACGAGTTACTTTTATGCCTCACGAAGCCATTCCGATTATTTGACATTCAGGCCTCCTAACATGTTCCCATCAAAAAAGTATACTACTTTATCCTATAAAACTATTACGAGCATATATTCGGACCGTGCAATTTATATTAATATAAATTTTAATAATTTATATTTCACTCGAATCATTACTCTCTCTACCAATAATATACTCCTCTTCAGATCACCTTTCACAAGTTGAAGAAACAAAAGTTTAGATATGGTATATATTTTTTGTTAAAATGTTTAGATATTGTTGCTAAAGATATTATATATATTTCATAAACTCAATAGAGAATCCTACTGAGTTACTGTCTTCGATGTGGTCACAAGATTATTGATGAATACGAAGCAGTATAATTATTAGGAATGGACAAAACAAAAACACAACCCAATCCTCCAATTATTTTAAACTAAAGTGGATTTACAATTATATTCAACCACACACAGTCGTGATTGTAATTATTCTATACTCCGCAATCAATAATAAGCTTAACAGAAATATTATCCTGCTGGTGGAAGAAGAAGTTTGGTGAAATTTGCTTTTAAAAAAAGAAAGAAAATGATTTGATTATAGATAATAATAATTAAAAAAAAAAAAAGACAGAAGCAACTTAACGGCGTCAAAAGTCTAAACGTTCACACTGCATTTAGTAACCAAGGTATACTTAACGGCGTTATCACCGACAATAACACCAGCAGCTTTGTTACCAAGACTGATGAGAGCTGGACACTGAACATGTATATGATATTTCCCGGTGATCAACGTCCCTACTTTCCACCTCACGCGCCCATCGGCGCGTATCATCAACCTAACGAATCCATGACCCTGCTCGTCTCCCAAAGCGACTGAGTTGTACGGAGCGATAGGAACAGCGGTTCCGTAAACGAAAGGAGACCAGATGTTGTCTTCTTTGTGCCCTTGGTACGTCGGAGGGATCGCTGTCCTGAGAGTTATCTGCTGGTTACGGTACGTAGCGTAGACGTGGAGACGGTCGTAGTAGATACCGATCTTGGAGTTAGGGTTACGAGATGCGAATGTGATCTGAAAGTTTGTGGTGAGGAGGTTTGGTTGCGAGAGGTTGAAGGCGAAAACGGTGGCGTCTTGGAGGATGAATCTTGGCTTTGTTGGCCTTAGTATGACCCAAACTAGGAAAATGGTTATTAGAACTATTATGATGAAGGCTATCACGGCGGCGCAGATTCTCCGGACGGTTGCTTCTTTGCCACCACCGTGGTTGCCGCAATCTTTGGACATCTTTTTTATTTACGCTTCTGCCACTGGTGTGCCTCTCTTTCTCTCTCTATGATGTGTTTGGTCGTGACTAGTGATGATGGGAGGAAAAAAAATATGTATGAGAAAGATGGTTGTGTAATATTTATATTATAATTGTGTTGTAAATGTTCTATGTACTTAGACTATCTCCATCCCCACTTCATATTTTACTCCAAAAATAGAGTGAAAAATGGAGGGTGAACAAAAAATAAAAAATTACTCTAAAAATGGAGTAAATTTTTTTTTTTTTGTTCCTACTCCATTTCTCATTTCATTTTTGGAGTAAAATATGGAATAAGGATGAAGATGCCCTTAGTACTATAATGCGTGTTGTGTTTAGTCTGTAGACTGTAGAGTCGTAGATCAATTAACCTTTTGTATATTTATGTTTACATTTAAGTTCTTACCTAATCTTTTCCATTAAATTATTTCACTTCCGTCAAGTCCCGGCTCTGATAGTACCGTTGTGGTAATGTCGCCTATACGTGTGAATAAATGGTTTAAAACATAAGTATGCCTAAAATAATAATAAATCTTTTACAAAATAAATGTGTGTATAATTAGGATATAATTATTACCGGGTTTTTAGAGTATTATTATTAACATAATATAAGAAATATTTATTAATTTTAACTAAAAAAATTAAGAAACAGTTTTTAAATAAAATCGATATTTAATAACCATTTTTTAATTTTTTCTTAGTACTCTGCAATAATTATGGTGGTAGATGGAATCTAACTACTATTGCTGGGAAATGGTTCTTTTGACATTTTGTGGAGTTTTTATGTGGTGGATTAATTTTATTTTTATTTGTTGCGATGATGGAAGTTTCCCTCATGATTGATTCGGTTAAAATACAATGCGTCTATTTTTGGTGTTTATTGTTTTTGTTAAAAGTGATGATTATTCACTTCTTAAAATACGTGTCTTCTCCTCCTGACAGTCATTGCTTCATCACATGTACAGATGTCTTTATTTGGTTAACTTCTTTGTACTATAAATAGACGTCAATGCTTTTGTTTCTGATTTAATAAAAGATGATCTCAACTTTTACTCTCTTCCTCTCCACACTCACGTTTCTTCTTCATCTTTATACACTCACAAATATATAAGAATAATAATACATATAAACCTCACTTTTATTTATTTACAACACGTTATCAGCACGAAGCTCTTATACCGATCAAGGTAATACTAGTGAGGTGAGGTTTAATTTATGTCTTTTAATTATTTTTGTTATTTTATTTTATTATTGTTTCGGAGTAAGAGGCCAGGCCTTCTCCGTTTATTTTTCGGGATGATAGGCGTTGCCTTCCCCGACTGATCGTTATGGTAGGCTATGCCTTCACGATCAGAGAAACACGTGGTAGGCGCTGCCTCCGTGAATAAAAAGAAAAGGTC
>MU107297.1:0-57510 GCA_012274485.2 Sinapis alba
AAAACCATTGAAGAAGTTTTTTTTTTTTTTTTTTTTGTTGTTTACCGGGTATTGCCTTGTAGAAGCTTCTCTGGATGTCTTCATGGTGTTTAGAGAGAAATGCAGCTTCACCCATGTATGCAAGAATCAAACATGGGTATACAAAGAACGAGAAAGCCACCTGATTGCAATTGTTACTAAATGAGGAATCATTTCATTAGAAACCATACCTCATAAAAGTTTAAAGGTCTTACCTTTATGGACAAGGAAGAGAAGTGACCTAAGTCAGCAAACATAGTCTCAACACCTGAGGAGAGAATTTTTTTTTTTTTTTTTAAACATAATGTTATAATAATTTCATTTAACTAAGTTTCTTACCAGTGATTGAAAGAACAACTCCTCCAAGTGAAACCCATCCTTCTACACCGGTGCTTCTGAGGAACTTATACATGTAAACCGGTGAAAGGGCAGAGACTATACGAGGGTTCCATTTGATAGTGTTGTAGACTCCAATGCTGCTGATTGAGAGAAGCCAAGCAGTGGAGATTGGTGCGAAAACGAAGGCGACTCTATGCGTACCATAACGCTGCACTGAGAATATCGCCACCAAGATGATACAAGAAATGATGACAACATAATCTGTAAATGCAGGACAAGAGAAACAAAACTAGACATTAGCTTTTGATGTATGTTGTGAAAATAAGCAAACAGATTCAGACATACTCTCATGAAGTTGGGGAATCTTGAGCTTGACTCCAGAAACAGCAGAAAGAACTGCAAGAAATAAAGTGTTTAGTATTGATATTGAATTTAAAGAAGAATACTCTGCCTTAAAGGGTTTCATGGATGCACCTGAGATTGTTGGAGTGAGTACACTATCACCAATGGCCATACATGTCCCTAAAAGCACAAAGATCAACAAGCACTTTTGACATTTTGGGTGTTTCTCAAAGAAGGATTTAACCGCTGCGCTCTGTGTAGTCTCACCAGGGCTACCCGTTGCGTAAGTTGATAGTTTCTCATCCATTTCTTGATGATTTGGTAAAACAGTTAGCTTCGCATACCTACAGAGAAGCGAGTACAACGCAAATGCTCCACCTTCAAAAAAAAACATTCAAATAATCAAATATCTAAGAAACATAAGTAGACATTTTCAAATATCGGAAATAAAGTCTTTAGACTCTTTTTTTTTTACCTTCTCCATTGTCATCTGCTGATAGAACAACGAAAACGTATTTGAAAAGGGCAATGAATGTGAATGTCCAGAAGATGAAAGAGAACACTCCAAAGATCTCTTCATCGTCTTCATGGAGACTTAGTTTCCCAGAGAAAGTAGTTTTGTAAACATAGAGAGGTGATGTGCTAAGATCACCATAGATCACACCAAGGCTTTGGTAAGCCAAAGTGAGAACATTTGCACAAGACACAGTTTTCAACTTCTGAAACATTTCAACAAAGACTATGAATTCTAATCACATGAGTTCATAAAGTTAAAATCGTTTTTTATATATTCACATGAAATTTTTCTCAACCAAAATTCAATTTCTTTCCTGAAAAATATTGACTTCTATTTCAAATAAATTATCCTGCTCATTTACATTTACATTCATAATAGAAATTTGAATTTCACAAGTTTTTACAACTTATCTAATTAAGCGTTCACGTCTTAATTTTTCTATTTTAGGTAAATACCAAAGTGGATATGGTTAAGCCAGAGGACCTACTAATCCTACTTGGGAAACAATCCAAAAATCATAAGAAAGAAACAGAGCAAAAAACAGAGATCACATTTAAAGCCCTTTGCTTTCACTTGTTTGTCTTCCTGATACGAAACTTAATCTTGACCACATGAATTCCCATTGTCCCCAAATTTGAAAACCCATAAACCATTACGAGAAACAGAACAGTTTGTAATGAGCGAATGAATCAAAACAGAATAGAGACAGAGCATGAAAAAACAGAGGATTTGAAAACCCAACAAATAGAAAAACTAACCTGACTAGATATTCCTTGTTCGATTAGAGTGGGTGATTGGTTCATGGCCGTAAGAAAACTGATGTGTTTCAGTTTAGTTTATGAGGAGAGATTTGGAGAAACAGAGAGAATATAATAATGAGAAGAGAGAAGCAAAGGGAGTAAGGAGAGAGAGAGGGGAAGGCTGGTGTGTTTTTGGTGCAAAGAAGAAACTTTGCAGGTTTTCATTTAATGCTTGTGTTCTTTCTCCCTTTTTGTATTTGGATATTAATAAACAAAACATTGTTCTTTCTCCCTTTTTGTATTTGGATATTAATAAACAAAACATTTGACCCCCCAAAAAAAAAAAAACTAAAACAATACAGTTTTTATTAGCTTCCTTTTAATTTTTAACAATTATTTTATTAATATAAAATGTAACACTACAAATAAGAATAAAATAATAAAATTACAACAACTGCAAATTTAACATACATATAATACAATACATAAAATAAAATTTGAAAACGATTTCTTCTGAACCATTTTCTTCGACACAATTTTCAATAAAATTACCTTCAACAATCATACATTCAATAAAATTCCAAGCTTTTTTTTGCAACTTTCTTTATTGTATAACATTGGACAACCTCCAATTTAGATTTATAGATATCCATTGATTAAGAATTAAATATATTGATTCTCTCAAAAGGACTGAAGGTTTGATGAATCTCTGATGATGAGATCATTTTGTTGTCTCTGATTTTGTGAATGATGATCTCCTAGTTTGAGAGAGATATGGGTTGATTTCGATGATGATGGATATATTGATTGGATGATCTTCAAAAATGATATATAGATTGATCAGATCTTGTATAGTATTGTCTACGATCAAGAGAATGAACTTTGTTTGTGATCAAAATAAGTTTTGCTTGCAGAGAATGAACTCCTAGCAATAAGTGTTCAAAGATGAACAAAGAATTCATAAAGTTTAGAGAGAATTTTTGATAAAAAAGGTGAATCAGTTTTTCAGAAACAAAAGAGAGTTTAAGTAGAGAATAAAAAAATAAAAAATCCTAAAATTGTAGAAAAATTAGAAAACATTAATTAAAACTAAAATTATCTTAAAAACTAAATATTAATTATTTGGCTGATTTATTGACTTGATTTCGTGGCTGACCATTCATAAAGAGATAATGGATCTTCAACTTGGATATTGATCTTCTTTTAGACTGAGAAAAAGACTTAAGTCGTCATGAGGCTGATAAGATCTTTTCCATCTTGTTTGACATGTTTTCATAGCTAATATAAGCTCATTATGCTTCATTCCAGCCTTAGGTTCATCTTTAAGTTTTCCATTCATCCATACATGCTTATCCTTGATCGCATAATCATCCGGCTCAATCATGATAGCATCAAAATTAGATATGCCAATTTTCAATGACTTGAAAAACATCGCCATACAACAAAGAAATCATTCCTCCAATCTTTTATATTGCACACTCTATCCATACAGGTTTCCATAGCAATTGTTTCCAGAGTAAAGCGGTTGGAATAAGTTCCTTACCACTTAAATATGGATTCAACATAAACATATTGATTGTCTTATCGTCGATCATGGTCATAAACTTCATGCCGGAGATGAAAACATCGAACTGAGAGATGAAATGATCAATACTCGAAATGTTGTAAGTGATTTTGCAACTTTTCTCCATTGAACAGTGAATAAAAACATAAAGAAATAGTTTCAAACGAGAAATTGAAGATGCCATTATTGAACTCAACTGTATTTAGAATTTAAAATCAATACTTGTGAATGGAAATTGAAGAGAAAAAATCAGATGAAACAATTGCATTCACCATTGGTGAGTAACTGCTTTTTCTCATTATTATTAGATTTTTTATTGGAAAAAATGACAATGTTAATATTTAACAATTGTTATGGCTTGACAAACATTTTTTGCTATGTTTTTTATTTCTCTAAATAATAGTAATTTTTAATATTGTCTTATAAAATGCTCGCCAGAAATAACTAACTTTGTTTAGTTACACCTGTTAATTATAGCAGCGTTTTGTTATTTTGACTAATTTATCAGCTACTTTACAAAATTGAATCAATATGTTAACATATACATGAGGAAAAATAGTAACATGTTTTAACTAATCTCATAAATAGGTTATCAGCAACTTTTTTTGATTTTTAATTTGAAATATAAAGGATTTGGGTAACACAGAATGATACGAAAACGTAAACATAAGTAATGTGAAAATAATTTTGTAAAAAAAAAAAAGAAATACATAAGAATCTGAAATTTTCAGTCAAATTGAAAAGGGTATAATATATTGAAAATAGGAGACAAAATATTACATTTGGATTGTCTCTACTCTTTTTCATATGTTTACAATTTCAAATCTTTAAAATTTATTACACCCAAAAACTCTCATTTCAACATTATAGAGAAATAATGATGTAGCCTAGGTAGTAATTATTTTCAATATCTGAACTACATCATCAAAATATGTAACAAGTAGAGCATGTTCATAGTTTTGTAATAGTAGAAACATAATATATTTTTTTCGGCAAACAAACAATTTTCATTAATTTTCAAATCGTGATTACAAAAACATTATATAATTACTGGAAAACAAACTAGAACATACACAAATGTATTGTAAACACAGCAGAAGGGTGTTGACAATGTTTTCCGAAGAGTAATCTTATACGCTAACAAATTATATGATCTTTGTAGTTCATATTTGATCTTCCTCTCATGTGATTTGTATGCATCTTCACGGTGAACTTTCTTTTCACAAACCAAATCTTCAATGCCAATGTTTTCAAATGCAATTCCAAAAAATAGACACTTTGGTACCAAACATTCCGTAGCAAGATCCTTTTAAGATATTGTACCTTTCGGATCCTAATTACTTCCCACTGTCTAAATGACCACACAACATCATCACCAAAACAAAGATATTTCCATGACTGATGTACCATAATGCGGTTCACAATGTGTAGCAATTCGAGGCCATACAAGATAATTGCATTGTGCCAACTATATCGCTTTCCTCTTTCACCTAAATCCTTATTAACCCCAAAATCAGACCCAAACTCTACATTCAAATTGCTAACATGTCCTCCAACATGATGTCGTGATTGAATATTCTATACTTTCTGATTTAGACATATGTCATGAACTCCTTTTATAATAACGGACCAGTGAGTCCTAGGAATATCATCAACACTTATGTACCAAATATAATCATCACCCTCAAGGACCAACATAACTTTTTCATCCGAGAAGAGATGATACGTTGATTCATTGGAATATATAGGAGATGCATTGGGAATAAATCTGCGGCTCTACCAGGCCAAGGTGGTTGCCAAATGAAAGATTTGAAAATTTTCAATTGATAAAAGAGACTACGAAACGGAGAAAACCATGAGAAATTATCACATGGGATCTCAGACCGTAAAAAACAACCATTTTGTTGAAAGGATCAACTGCCGGACAAAAACTCATTAAGAGAGAGAGAAGGAAATTACTAGTGCAAACTCTACAATTCGTCATCAAAGAACCCACACCATTGGTGGCTACAATCATAACATACATCTAGGGATGTTAATATGGGCTCAACATATTAGGGTTAGCCCTAACCCTGCAAACCCATTTGTACCCCTAACCTTATTTTTGAAGAAGGGTTAAAAATGGCTAGCCCTAATAGATCCATAGCTTAAATTTTAAAGTCTTTATTTTGATACACAGAACTATTATATAATATTTAAATATATATTGAAATTTTAAAAAATTATTTTATTATGCAAAAGATAGTTTTTCCGTCAAAACCTTAAAGATCGAATAATCGTAAAAATGAGAAAATGAGATTTTCTGCAAAATTAAGTGTTTCCGTCAAAATCGCAAAATCAAGTTATCTCGCCAAAATCCAAAAATCGAGTTTTCTGCCAAAACCGTGAAATCGAGTTTTCTTGCCAAAACCGTAAAATCAAAAATTTCCACCAAAACTGCAAAATTGAGTTTTCTCATTAAAACCGAAAATGAAGCTTGTTCGCCAAAACCGCAAAATCGAGTTTTTCGCCAAAACCCAAATATTATGTTTTCTCGCCAAAAATAGCAAAATCAATTTTTCCTCAAACCCCAAAAATCAAGTTTTCCCGCCAAAACCCAAAAATCAAGTTTCTCGCCAAACCCAAAATTGATTTTGCGGTTTTGGCGGGAAAACTCAATTTTGCAGTTTTGGTGGAAAAACTCAATTTTGCAGTTTTGGCGGGAAAACTCAATTTTGCGGTTTTGGCGGGAAAACTTAATTTTGCGGTTTGGCGAGAAAACTCAATTTTGTCATTTTGTCGGAAAAACTCAATTTTGCAGTTTTGGTGGGAAAACTCGATTTTGCAATTTTGGCGGGAAACTCGATTTTACGGTTTTGGCGGGAAAACTCGATTTGTGGTTTTGGCGAGAAAACTCATTTTGCGGTTTTGGCGAGAAAACTCAATTTTGCTGTTTTGACGGGAAAACTCAATTTTACAGTTTTGGTGGGATAACTTGATTTTGCGATTTTGGCGGGAAAACTCGATTTTGCGGTTTTGGCGAGAAAACTTGATTTTGTAGTTTTGGCGAGATAAATCAATTTTGTGGTTTTTGCGAGAAAATTCAATTTTGCGGTTTTAGCGAGAAAATTCAATTTTGCGGTTTTGGAAAAATTTGATTTTCGAATTTTGACAGGATAACTCGATTTTACGGTTTCGTTGGAAAACTCGATTTTGTAGTTTTTGCGAAAAAATTTGATTTTGTTGTTTTTGTGATAAATTTTGATTTTGTTGTTTTTGTGAGAAAACTTATTTTTTACGGGAATACTCGGTTTTTAGGTTTCGCCAAAAAATCATATCAGATCTTAGCTTTTCTAATTTCATGCTTAGAACTTAACAAAAAAAAATCCATTTAAATGGGTTAACCCTTGTATCAACCCTAATCCTTGATTATAATAGGGTAAAAATAGAGATGTGTTAAAATAGGATTGGACTTATATTAAATAAAAGAAGGTTAGGCCCTAGCACATGTAATTAAAATTCTTACAGACATCATCAGACTTGGGGTGTTTTATTTCTATACTAGTCTAATCTACAAAGATTGAAAATTCATAATCATATTGACAACAGTACCGACCGAATAGTCATTGAGTCCTCTCCTCGTTCGCGAATCTTCTCCAGAATATTACAAGTATGAGTTTTGACTTATAACTAACATGTGTATATTATGCCATCTATTTTATTACACAGAAAAGCCATGCACATTACTATATGCTCGGTCAAATATATGCGTGGAAACAAAAATATTCGTGGATACTTAACTGTAAGAACGTGACGTAAATGTCAAACTAGTAGAAAACTCTTTGTTTTTTCCCCTTAAAATTAGATAATGTTTCTTTTGCTAGAGCATGAATATTCGTATATGTATACGACTCCTGTTGACAAAGGAAATCTTCGGAAAAAAAAAGAAAAGGAAATCTTCATGAAAAAGGCAAGTTATCTATCAAATGATCAAGTTGTTACATAACCAAACGCGCATCAAAAAAAGGAAAAACTCAAAATATGTTGTCACGCTGAATGCATGAACTATAAGTGTGCTGATGTTCAAAAACCTTCTTGTTTTGGTTAAAGAATGTTCAAAACATGTTTTCTTTTTAAATGTTCAAAAACTTCATGTATAGAAAATGTGGGATTTCTAATTTTTAAAAACTTGGTCAAACAGTTATTATTTTTTATTTAAACTAAATATTTTAGTCTTATTTGATTTTTTTTTTAAGTATACATTTCAAAATCGTCTGATTAATATATATCACGATTGTTTTGGTTAGAAGATTAAAATATTACTTTACAAATTACTAGACTAGGACTAGTATGTTATTCAACTGAAAATAAATTATCTAAATTTTAAAATTAGTAGCCTACATATATATAATCCATTTAGTTAGATTAAACTAATTGTATATCGAAAAATAATACAAGACTACATAATTAACTAAGTGAAGAATAAATAAAAATAGTGAAAGTCAATTGAGGGTATAGAGTTTTCGTGCATATCAATTATCATTCATTTCTATTTCAGTTGTCTTATTAGATATCATTCAGTAACCTATATATTAGATGGTTGGTCCATCTCTGACTTTAATAGGTAATGCATTTGTTATTTTGATACCGGGATGGTGATGTTTTAAAATAATTTGAAACCGAATTATTAATCTAATTCTAAATAATGAATATACGAGATTTTGTTATTCAGTTAATAAATTAAGCCGAGTTTCTGTAAGAGTCTCGCTATAAAAGACCTCGCTTCATAGCTACAATATTTGTGATTGATTTTGTACAGATAAATATACATGGCTCATTTGCAACAGATATGCTATACATTTTGGAAACAAAGTTTTAGTGCAAACTAGTTACTAAGGTTAAGGTTCTTTTCAAAAGAAAAAAAAAACCAGTTACTAAGGTTATGAATGGTAACAAACGAAAAGCGGTTTTTAATGCGGTTTTGGCAAAATTTCTATTATGTCACCAATCACATTTTTTGGATAAAGATGTGTGGTATTCAAAAGTGAAACAGCAAAACCGCATGATGTTCAAGTTACACATGAAATAACAATAACGCACTATATATTGTACAGAAGCTAACAACCAGCGGTTTTACCATTTACGCGCGCACTAGCTAACAATTTTTTTATTTTTGATAATATTTACAAAATATGATTTAATGACAGATAAAGTTTTTTGGGGTAAAAATGACAGATAAAGTTGATTTAAAGAATTAAACGTTGCATCCTAGATTTCAACATATGCTATTAATGAAAATGTGTAAGATTGATAAAGTATTTAATAAAAGTACGTATCCAAATAATTATTTTCTTTTAAATATAATTTTAGTTTAATTTTCAATAATTCTTAGAAACTTATGATTTGTTTTACTGTACATTAAAATAAAATTTAAATATTTATCTAAAATAATAAAATAAATAATAGTAGAATTTAATATATTATAAATAATTTATTTTACATTATTTTCTCTATCAAAAAGGCACTACTTTTTTTTAAAACTGTACTACTTTTTCTTTTAAAACTACACTTATTCTGTGCATGAACCGCAATTGAACGTATCACACTTTATCTATGTTCCGCTAATATTACCAAATCCGCGGTTACTATCTAAATACCTATGAATGCCAGAAAAGCCACTAGTTATCCAACTATTTTGTGATATAAGTTTTTAAAAGGAAAGCTAAATGATGATAAAATGCTACAGAAAAAAGTTTGAGCATGATTTATTACTAATAAAATATTTTTTTTAAGAATAATTGATTTTCTACTTTTTAAAAGAAAGCTAAATGATGAATTTGTAAAAAAAAATAGTATAACTGATTTGCTACTTTTTGCGCCACGAAATCATCTGTAGTAATATTTTTTCCATAATGAAAAGGAATTATTTGATCAGAATGTAAACTAGGTTTTAGAATTATACCATCACCAATTAATATGTCAGAAGATAGCAACATATAGCTTACAAATTTAAATATAAATTTGAAAAACTAATTAGTGTTTCTATAGGAATAGAAATACAGACAAATCCCAAAGTTACTGACGTCAAATAATGTTACAAATGTTTCACTAAATTTGTTTCAAACATTGCTAAGGCATCAGCAGTCTACCAATTATCAAACGCATAGAAAGTATTCTAATGATCTGAAAATCGGCAAACAAAATTAACTCAACAATATTATTTTCAACAAACTAGGATTTGAACCTGGCAGATCAAAACCTGAACGATCAGCTTTTATGATACTCTTATAATATCACAAGACACGATTATGAATGTGGAGAGAGTGATTGCACTCTAATATTTAGTTTATCAAGTTTGGAAAAGTTTTGTGATCGATTTTCCTACTGAGATTTACACAATTAGCTACTATAGTATTCACATCGTAGAGAAGGTAAGCAAATAATGTTACAAATGTGTCACTAGTAATTCATGTTGACTGTACATTTTGCTTCGGAAAGCAACTGGATAGTAATCAAATGGTTCTTATCATTTTGTGATTGATTGAACAATTTAATTATGTCGTGTTCATATCGCTGCTAGCCTGGTCGTAAGGACATATGCATGCACACGGTTGGGAATAATTTAGGAAAATGTAACTCAACAACTAAATCTTTTCAGTGTCTTGTCATTAGGTGGGGTCCATCCGTACCATCTTTTAAAATAAAACTCAAAGTACATGCATGTAAAAGTGGATCGAAATAATTGCACTCCCAAAACAAACAAAATTAAGGCTATTAAAAAAAGAAAATATATATATATATAGACAAGAAAAAAGAACAGAAAGAAAGTGAGATTGTGTGAGTAAAAAAAAGGTAAAGTAGACAGAGAAAAGGTACAAACGCGTTCCTTTGATTGATTGTATTGTGTTGAAAGTTGTTTATGATGTTTTTCTTTTTGAAAAGAGATTTTGTTTGAGAATTTGAAAATGAAAAATAAAAAGAGTTGTTGTTTATGATGTTTCCATGAAGCTTATAGGTTTGAAACCTTAATCAATATAATTGGATCCTATAGACCTCATAGAAGGTCTCTGGACACTTTAACAACTAAAGAATTCAAGTTCAATGCAGACATTTTTGCAAATGTTTTTTTTACAAATAAGGTTACTCATTTGGGTTCGTTTTAGAGATAAGTATAAAGTATTTGGTAGATTGATCAGGTGGTTGTATACCACACTTGGAATAGAATTATGTTGTAATTAACCATATTTCTACTTAGAGCATTTCCAACTTTACTATATATTTTATTTTAAAATAGAGTTTGAAGTGAAAATAATTTAAATTTTATATTTTATTCTATAAGATCATCTCTAATATATTTCCTATTTTTATCTTAAAAATAAAATAATTCTTAGACAGAGATGTGTTTCTCTTCAAAGTAATACTTTATTTTATCTCTAAAAGGAATATTCTCAAAATATTCTATTTTTATTTTATAACAAATTTCTTTTATTTATGAATTGTCAATTAACCCTATTTAATTTGAATTTTTACAAGGTTTTCATAAAATTATGAATTTGTATAAACTAAATTTTCCTTATAAGATTATTAGGTAAAATAAAAAGTGTGATTATATTTTATAAGAACTATATTTTCCTATAAAATATTTTTAGTTATAATTACAAGAGTTTGAAAGTTTAAAAAATATTTTGAAAATAAAAAGTATGACTTTATAATAGAAGAATGCTATTTTCTTCTTTAAGTAGAGAAAAATATAGCAATCTATATTTAAAAGGAGAAAATATAGATAAGTTGGAACACTTTTTCTCTTTATTGTAATATTTAGAGATGAATAATAATGTGTTTGAGGTGCTCTATTAAAGTAAAAATGAGTTTACTATAAAAGTAGATTAATTATTTATTTATTTTCATCACTCAATTTTACTATAAAATAGAATTAAATTATATTATAGAATTACTTTATTTTGAAGTGAAAATAGAGTAAACTATTGAAGGTGGTCTTACAACCTTGCCAGTTTTATAATGTTCACGACATTTCATGAAATATAAAGCAGTTAATAAATCAAGATGATGAGGATAATACCATAAGTGGTTAAATACGATCTAAAATGGTGAAGTACCATAGATTTTACTTAACCATCCTAGCTTATGTTATAAATGTAGTAAACTTCCTTTTAAGAAGTGTGAAGTAAATAATGAGTCTCGCTGCTTCTTGTTGTTCCATATTTGGATGTCTATGAGCTAAATATATATTTTAACAAATCATGATTTTTACTTGGACTTTTTTTTTTTTTTTTTTTTTGCTAAAAACGAGTTTTTCTTCTGATTTTGATAGCCATTAAAATTATCTCTAATGATTCATTTTATTTATTTTTTAAATAAAATAACTCTATAATATAATTGAATTATATTATAACGATACTCTATTTTAGAGAGAAAAAAATATAATGATAGACTAAAAATAAATAAATTACTCTATTTATAGGATAAACTTATTTTTACTCTATCACAAAATGAAAAATAAATTACTATTAAAACATTATGTTGTAAACACTATTTTAGATTGAAAAACAGAATACCATTGGAAATGCTCTAACGTCAAACAACAAACATTGTGAGTACATTTTTTGAATCACACTAAGAAGATCGGTCTTGTACATTCCCATTTTACTAACACACTCTACCTCTTTTCTCCCATAACTCTCTTTACATGGGTATATATCCGAACATTGTTAACTGTAATAACATAAAAGTTTGAAACTAAATTGTGTTAGTCGTCTTTGGTGGATTCTATATAAATAGGATATACTTTATGTAAGTTTTAAGGATGAGACAAGTTAAGATGTGACAAATAAATATGCATTTGGTAGTTTTACCAGTGTAACTAATGTTTGACAAGATACTAAACAATAGGGAAAAATTATATATTACGAAGAATATTTAAAAACAAATTTAAAAGGATACCGTGTACCTTAATTTAAAAATCTTTACCACAGTTGATTACCAAACGGTACTAAAAATTGTTAGGTAATTTTGTTGTTTTTAAACAGAAATTAACACAAACATCGTCATGTATATCGGTATGAAAGATCGAGAGAGAGGAAAAAATATAGTCCACGGTTTAAAAGGCCTTCATGTGACAAATCAGCATCAGGCATTAATTGGGTTCCTAACTTTGGGATCCAGTTTAGTAAAAGTCCGATTAAAGCCAATGCCACTATCACCCAAGAATACCATCATGGGTCCGGTCAACTACTGCGACACATGACCGAACCTGAATCGTTCTTTGTCCCATTGTAATCATTCACAATTTAGAGGACTGGGCAAAGATTCTCTCTTATCCAAATATAAGCCGCTTGTGTCACTTCATTCCCTTTTTACCTTTTTATCTAGATTTTAGTTTTTAATTATTAAATTTTCATTTCTAGATTTTAGTTGACTTTTAATTTTGCTATAGATTTTTGACTTTCAAAAAAAACTTAAATGGTGACATTAGATTTTTGTTTTCGTTTTTCAAAATTTTTACTAATAAAATATTTATTTTTAGAACCATAAAAAATAAAAAAATTGATTATTATCATTAAAAATAAATTTAGATTAGAAGTTTACTTAAAATATACTATTAAATAAAAAGAATAGCTACATTTTATAATACATTAAATTTAATATCAAAAAACAGATAACTAGTAGTTAAGCTTTTAAAACAAATTAAATAAAATTTAATTATATTTGCAAGATATGTAAAACTAAATAAAATTTATGTAATTTAAATATTATAAAACAAATATTCTTTTTTATCAAAATTATAAAACAAATATTCAAAAACAGGATTTTTAAAATATATTTAGTTCTAAAAATTAATAATTATATTTTATAAAATATAAACTATGGTAAGAATACGTAAAATTTATGTAATTCAGATATTAACCTATAATTAAAAATATAATATTAAGTAAAACTAAAAGAATAGAAAATAGAGCTTATAGGTAGATAATATAATTAAAAAAAAAACTAATTTCTCTAAATAAAACCAAAAATTATCTACAACATATACCTATTTTGTGATGATTAACTTACAAATAATAAAATTTATTTTATTGATAAGCTTAAACTATTTTATTGAAGTTTACATCAATTTATTATTAGATAAAATATTATTTAAATATTATAATAGTTTTAGTACAATAAAATTTTGTTACGATTAGCATATATGTACATTAGCTATATGTGCTTATTATTATAACTAATGTGTTTTGATAAGTAAAACAAAAACTACCGCATGGTTAGATTAATGTTCTTATATTAATAAGAAATAAACGTAAAATTATTTCAAGTAACAAAACTAGAAAAAGTTTAAATTTTGACTTTTGTTTAGAAATACTGTTATTTTAAGAAATTCATTTCTCAGAAGGCTTAATAAGAAAAAAATAAAATAAAAACCAAACCATTCCAANAATACCATCATGGGTCCGGTCAACTACTGCGACACATGACCGAACCTGAATCGTTCTTTGTCCCATTGTAATCATTCACAATTTAGAGGACTGGGCAAAGATTCTCTCTTATCCAAATATAAGCCGCTTGTGTCACTTCATTCCCTTTTTACCTTTTTATCTAGATTTTAGTTTTTAATTATTAAATTTTCATTTCTAGATTTTAGTTGACTTTTAATTTTGCTATAGATTTTTGACTTTCAAAAAAAACTTAAATGGTGACATTAGATTTTTGTTTTCGTTTTTCAAAATTTTTACTAATAAAATATTTATTTTTAGAACCATAAAAAATAAAAAAATTGATTATTATCATTAAAAATAAATTTAGATTAGAAGTTTACTTAAAATATACTATTAAATAAAAAGAATAGCTACATTTTATAATACATTAAATTTAATATCAAAAAACAGATAACTAGTAGTTAAGCTTTTAAAACAAATTAAATAAAATTTAATTATATTTGCAAGATATGTAAAACTAAATAAAATTTATGTAATTTAAATATTATAAAACAAATATTCTTTTTTATCAAAATTATAAAACAAATATTCAAAAACAGGATTTTTAAAATATATTTAGTTCTAAAAATTAATAATTATATTTTATAAAATATAAACTATGGTAAGAATACGTAAAATTTATGTAATTCAGATATTAACCTATAATTAAAAATATAATATTAAGTAAAACTAAAAGAATAGAAAATAGAGCTTATAGGTAGATAATATAATTAAAAAAAAAACTAATTTCTCTAAATAAAACCAAAAATTATCTACAACATATACCTATTTTGTGATGATTAACTTACAAATAATAAAATTTATTTTATTGATAAGCTTAAACTATTTTATTGAAGTTTACATCAATTTATTATTAGATAAAATATTATTTAAATATTATAATAGTTTTAGTACAATAAAATTTTGTTACGATTAGCATATATGTACATTAGCTATATGTGCTTATTATTATAACTAATGTGTTTTGATAAGTAAAACAAAAACTACCGCATGGTTAGATTAATGTTCTTATATTAATAAGAAATAAACGTAAAATTATTTCAAGTAACAAAACTAGAAAAAGTTTAAATTTTGACTTTTGTTTAGAAATACTGTTATTTTAAGAAATTCATTTCTCAGAAGGCTTAATAAGAAAAAAATAAAATAAAAACCAAACCATTCCAAAAACTGAAAATAATCAACCTCCAAAATTCCTGAATAGCTTCTCTCTCTTACCTTTGTTCTCTCTCCAGATCTTTCACAGAGGAAGAAGAGATGAAAGCTTCTTGGTTTTATCTTTGATCTTTTATAGATCAAAACTTTTTCTTGTTTTATATTTCGATCTGTTAGATCAAATTTTTATTTCCGTTTTGCGGATTCCTCTTTCGCTCGGCGAACTTTTGATGTGCTTTTCAAAACAAATCGAATCATGTTCTTAAAGTTTATTCCTTTTTCGATTTGCTTTTGAAACTAATAAAGGTTTTCTTCACCTTTCACTGTTCTTCATATCAATTCCGTTGACCCTTTGATCAGATACTCTATTTTCCGAATCAACTTTACTTCTTTTTAGTGAGATTCAGTCTTTATCAATCTTAGAATAGCCATCTTGGCATAAGGTAAAGCTTCTTTGCTAAAAGAAGAAGAGTTTTGATGGATTTATTAGATCCTTTTTGAAAGGGATTCAGCAGAGTCGGCGTTTCATACGGTCCGACAAAGATTCCTTTTTCAAAGTGATCTAAGTTATCCTCCGGTTTATCATCGGCAAATCAGGGTCCCTCTGATTAGTTGGTCCCGGTTGGAGTGAAAGGTGTTTGGAGTACATGAACTAGGCAATGTGAGTTGAAGCGGTGGCTTTGGTGAAGAAACGACGCCGGAATTTTCTCATCGTGAAGTCAAAGGCGGTGGAGAGGAGGACGGTGAAGTTGAGCTGTAGGTTCCATAATTCACCAGGATATTGCCACATTGCAAATACTTATCAATCTCAGCACACGTGTTATGAAATTGTTGTATTATATTATGTTTGTTTGTGTGTTGGGCTTAAAGCCTTCCTTGTACTCCATTTAACCCAAAAGCTTTAATGAAAAGCAAAACAGTTGACAAAAAAAAAAAAAAAATCAACCTCCAAAAAAAATACCAAGGAACACTAATACTCTTTTTCAATTGATCATATGAGTAGGCCGATTATAACTCTAAAAGAGCACTTCCATCCTTGAAAATTCCTTGGTTTTTAAAAAAAAAAAAAAAAGAAATTTTCATGTTTACCACATTGTTGTATCATTATTGAAAAGTTTTTATGTTTACCACTTTATTGATACTATTAATTATATTTATCATTATTAAAGAGATATTTTAAAAAATATGTTTTTCATTAAGGGCCAAAAAACTTTTATACCCGTACTTTCTATATATAATAAATAATTATTTAAATAAGTAATAATAAATAAATAAAAAATTATTTTTTTAAATTATACTTTTTCAAAATCGAAACTATAAAAAATGATTTTTTTTTTAATTTTTATTCAAATTTTCATTTTGAAATTCAAATTTTTTTTGAATTTTTTTTTGAAATTTTTTTATAAAGTTAAATATTTATTCCCTCTTTAAAAATGAGAATAGAATTGGTTAGTGTAAAAATGAAAAATGATATTATGAATATAAAATTTTTGGTAACTTTCCCAAAATTATATTACTCCCTCCGTTTCATATTACTTGTCGTTCTAGGTTTATTCACACATATTAAGAAAACATATGATTTTGTATATTTCCAAAATAAAAACACAATTACCTATACACCTAACCACATTTCAACCAATAGAAAAATAAAAACACAATTACCTATAAATCTTATTAATGAATTTTGCATTGAAACTCTAAAACGACACTTATTTTGAAACGAAAATTTTCCCCTACAACGACAAGTAATATGAAACGGAGGGAGTAGTATTTTACTGTTAATTAAATATATAACTAAATCTTAAACAAAACAAATGATTGTACTAATCAAAGTTAAAAAAAATAAAGAATATTTAAAGAGTTCTGATTTACAAATTCCCTCCAATTTCTCTTTTCATTATTTTGTTTTTGATCACAAAAAATTCAATGGAAGTGCACAAAACAAAACATAACAATTCTTCTAATTGATCATAAATTAAAAAAAAATTCACTAAAGTAGAAACATTTCTACTCTTACTTTATAAAATAAAGAAATTCAATAAAATAGGTTTTTAGTTTATTTTCACAAAATAGCATTCAATGAAGAAAATGATCAAAATATTTTATTAAAGAGGTAAATAAACATTTTTACACATAAGATTAATTAATCTAGATTTTGGGTTTAGAGTTAAGGGGTGGAATTTTGAGGGTGGGGTTTTGGGGGTGGAGTTTCAAATTTTAAAAATAAAAAAATAAATATTAAAAATTTCAAAATAAAATTGGTGTTATAAAATAACTTATAATTTTATAGTATTGGAAAATTAAATATGAGTGATATTTTTTACCCGCAGAAGGAAGATAAAACTGATATATGATTAATATGCGAGAGAGAGTTTCTTATAAAAGGAAAAAGAGAGGTGTGTTTATAAAGGAAAAAGAATACATCCACGTAAGCTCCTGATCAAATGAATAGTCTTATAGGTTTTGTAAGTGTCGCATTCCTATATTATATACATACTTTTGGAACACTGAGGTAGGAAATGATTTTGTGAAGAGATATGCGGCAATGTCACATGATCGGACATACTTTACTTCAATTTATTTATTTTTCTTGAGCTTTTGAGTGTATGAGAAAAACTTTGGAGATATATGTTTGGTTCTTTCATTTTTGATATATCCTTCCTTCGTTTGTGCAACACAAGCTGCATTATTTTCATATAAGATTATTGTCTTTGTATTTTCGACAATCCCACTGCTTGAACATATGTGCCGGTTTATCGATCTTAGCCATACACACCCTCTATTTGCTTCGTGTAGTGCAATGATCTCAGCATGATTTGAAGAAGTGGCCGCAAAAGTTTATTTTTGAGAGCGCCAAGATATAATAGTGCCTCTGAGAGTGAAAACGTATCATGTTTGTGATCGGGCTTTGTGTGGATCTGAAAGATATCCTGCATCTGCAAAACCAACCTTTTAAAATTTTAGGGTAAAATAAATCTAAATCAATGGTCCCTTGAAGATAACGAAAGACATGTTTAATTCTTTTCTAATATTTTTGTGTGGAAGACGAACTAAATCCTGCTAAAAGATATATCAGGTCGAGTACAATTTCCAAAAATACATAAGTGCTCTAATTGCACTTAAATATGAAATTTCAGGACCAAGTATTTCCTCGGATGGTTGAAACAGGTCATTTTCAACATTAACGGATCTAATTACCATCGGGGTGCTGAGATGAGTTACTTTATCCATGTTAAAGCGTTTCAACACTTTTTGGTATATGTAGACTGATGTACAAATATATTTTTTGAGAATGATCAATTTGCAAGCCTAGACAATATTTTATATGCCCGAGATCTTTCATCTCAAATTCTTCTTTCAGCTAGTCTGATGCCTTTTGAATCTTGTTTTGAGTTCTAATAATGTTGAGATCATCAATGTACACTACAATTATCATAAATCCATATGTTGTTTTCTTTATGAAAACACAATGGCATATAGGATCATTTGTGTATCTTTCTTTTGTTAAATGCTCACTGAAATGATTATACCACATACGTTCAGATTACTTTAAGCCATATAATGATCTTTGCAATTTTATTACACATAACACTTTAGGCTTGGAACTTAACGTTTTTGGTATCTTAAATCCATCTAGGATTCTCATATATACATCAGTATCTAATGATCCATATAAATATGCTGTAACGACATCCATGAGACGCATTACTAAATTTTCATTGACCGCTAGGCTCATCAGGAATCTAAATGTGATAACGTCCATAACAGGAGAATATGGTTTCTCATAATCAATTTGAGGCCTTTGAGAGAAACTTTGGGCTATGAGGCGAGCTTTGTATCTTGTAATCTCGTTTTTCTCATTTATTTTTCGGACGAACACTCATTTATATCCTACAGGTTTCACATCTTTGGGTGTGAGTACAATAGGTCCAAATACATTTCGTTTGTTAAGCGAATCTAGTTCGACTTGAATTGCATTTTTCTATTTTATTCAGTCACGTCTCTTTTGATATTCATATACAGACTTTGTTTTTGGATCTTCATTTTTTCATTTATTTCCTTTACTAAAAGGTACGAGAAAACATCTTCAATATCATTTCGTTTCCATATCTTTTCATTATGGATGTAATTAATAAAAATCTTGTAATTTTGTTCAGATTCTTGATGTTTTATATTATCATTATATTCATAATTTCCTTCTTCCAAAATATTTTATGTTACTTTGGGAGTATCATGCTTTTCAACTTCTTTTCCTTTTCTAGGATTTTTATCCTTTGAACCAACAATTCTATCGCGCTTCAAACGTGTTCCTGGTTCACGTGTATCAATTGTTGTTCCACCTTTTTCCGGTATTTCAATATAAGCTGGAGTATTTACAGTGGGTATATGTGATTTAGTTACCATTTTGGTATCGGCAAATGCATGAAATAGTTGATTCACTATATTTTGTAAATACATGATGCGTCAAACTTCTAGTTATGACTATTTCATAGGAGAATCAAGGTGTAATAGAGATGGTACACTCCATCTGATTTATTTTCCTATTTGTTTAGTGTCTACCATAGTATTAAGAATTCTTTCTCGTTGAAATGATAATCGGCAAATCGTACTGTAGACACATCACCAGTTTGTGGTTCTAGGTATCTTATTATTGATGGAAAATCATAACCAATACATATTCTCAACCGTCTTTGCGGTCTCATCTTTGTACGTTACGGTGGTGCTATTGAAACATAAACCGCACAAGCATATATTTTTAGATGAAAAATATTTGGTTCTCTACCAAATGATAACTGTAATGGAAAATATCTATGATATGCATTTGGTCTTTTCTGAATAAGTGTTTCTGCATGCAAAATGGCATGTTCCCATAGAGGTTGGAAGTTTTAATCTCATGATCAATGGCCTTGCAATCAAAGAATTGAACTTTTAGTTTAATTATCAGAATTAGAAATCTTACAAATGCCATATTTCGAGATGATAACAAACAAACATGTGACCATCTACTGGATGCATCGATTAATACCATAAAATAATAGAATGTTTCACATGGTGGATGTTATGGTTTACAAATATTACATTGGATTCTTTCCAAGAATTTTAGTGATTCTTTTTCAATTTTGGTTGGTGATGGTCTTATGATTAATTTTTCAAGAGCACATGCTGCACATATCATTTTATTATTGTGATATACATCTTGGGTTTTCATTGAATGACCATGTGAATTCTCAATGATCTTTCGCATCATTGTAGTGCCTGAGTGACCAAGACGGTCAGGCCATAGTGTAACATCTTCTGGATTTCTTTTGGTCACAAGATGTGATTCTATTTCATCAATATAAATATGATGTAATCCAGGAGAAATTTTTTAAAACTTTTCTAATACATATACTTCTTTCCATTCTCAGTTGCATATTAAATGTTATATCCTTGAAAGTATATATCTTTGAAACTCAACAAATTTCTCTTAGAATTCGGAGAATATAAGACATTATTTATAGAAAAATTCATTCTATTTGGCAACATAAAGTTTATTTTGCCAATTTCTTCGATTAAGTCCATAAACCTGATATTGTATTGACAGTCATTCTTGTTCATATGAAAACTTACCTACCAGTCTGGTTAGTTGTTGTTCGATTTGCTTTCTTATCCATTTCTGTAACACACAACTAATATTAATAAAAGAAATAAAAATTCATAAGTAAACATAAAATTATACAGTGATTATAAACACACAATAGTTATACATTAAATTATAATTATACATAATTTATTTTCGAGAAACAATATTATTCTGGAATTGAAATATATAACAGTGATAATAATTTTATGGCATCACTGGCATTATTGAGCTTGATTACTACAAGCATTTTAATTATTTTGATGAGTGGTCTCGGTAAAATCTTCCATAAAGTCAAAAAACTCAAGATATGTAGATGTTATACCCTCACAGTGTTCACTTATTTTGCCTTTCCATTAATGGTTTCTTGGTACAACTTGCATATATGTTAAGGAGTTCGGCATAAGACCAATGTCCTCTCGATCCTCATTTGTAATGGACGATCTTATTTTTGTGAGTAGGGTTTTCTTGGGCTTTTTTCTCTTTTATTCGATGAGACCGATTCTATGTGTTGGATCCCCTTCTTCTTGGGTTGTAACTCCTTTCATGACCACAATTAAATCGATAACCACAACAGGAATAATTTCCTCTTTCTGGAGTTTTTACATCCATTGCATTCACCTCATATAATGTTTTGGTTCCCATTGATTGGGTATTGTGGTTTTTGATAAAGAGTTCTTTATTTTCTCTGTTCTCATGAGCGCCACATCGAACCTTGTATAACCACGGTTTTTGAATTGTTTTTGTAGAACAAAATAATTTTTGTGGAATGTTTGGTAAGTTTTCTCAAACATTTCTGTTTCTATCACGGACTTACCGCAATATTCTAATTGCGCCGCTATCCTTAATATAGCGGAAGTGTGCATTTCCACCTTTTCAAAAATTTGAAACCGTTGGTTTGCCAACTCATCGAGTGCATGGAGAAGAGTTATTTTCTTCTGGTTATCGAACCTATCTTTTAGAGCTTTCCAAAAATTTAGAGGATCTTTTATCCCAGCATAGTCATGCATAAAGTTTTCATCTATGTGCTTTCCCAGGAATATTACGGTCTTAACCTTTTCATGAAAGGCTGGTTTATTTCTTTTTTTTATCATATCGAGTAATTTCTTTGAAACTAGATGAAACTCCATATTTGTGATCTATGCCGTGTAATTTGCCCTAATTATTTCTAGAACCGGAAAAATGAAATTTTATGATATTTGCCATTTGAATTTCTAAAAACATAAAATAATAAACTTTATTAGAATTTATAATTTTAAAATGAACCGTTTAAATTAATTATACACGCAAATACAAGGAGAAACAACGCATAGAAAAGTAAACTGATATTCATCGTAAATTTTTCTGGAGTAAATTCTCCAACAGATAAACCATACATAGAAGTAAAAATTAGAATTGCACAGAAAATTAAAAATATACGAATTATCTTTCTTAAATGGAAAAACAGAAGGAAAGCGACTTGAAAATATTTGAAAGACAGAAAATAAAATATTTTGGATGAATCATTTAATTGAATCATTTTATCTAAAATATTTTTTTCTCTCAAATATTTTCAAATTGTTCTCCTCCGGTTTTTCTTTTTTAAGAAAGATGATTCATATATTTTTGATATTCGGTGCAATTCTAATTTTTACTTCTATGTATGGTCTATTTAGTGGAGAATTTATTTCGATATAATTTATGATGAATAACGGTTTGTTTTTCTATATGTTGTTTCTCATTGTAATTGCGGGTATAATTAATGTAAACAGTTTATTTAAAATTATGAAATTCTAAGAAAATTTATTTTATGTTTTAGAAATTCAAATGGCAAAAATCGAGAAATTTTGATTTCCGGCTATGGAAATAACTGCGGCAAATTACACAACATGGATCACAAATATGAAACTTCATCTAGATTTGGAGAAAATATTTGATACGATAAAAGAAGGAAATAAATCAGCCTCTCGTGAAAAGGCTAAGGCCGTAAAATTTCTGAGAAAACACCTAAATGAAAACGTTACGCATGATTATACAAGGATAAAAGATCCTCTAGATTTTTGGAAAGTTCTGAAAAAGAAGTTCGATAACCAGAAGAAAATAACTCATCTCCATGCACTTGAAGAGTGGGCAAATCTACAGTCTCAAGATTTTGAAAAGGTGAAAATATACAGTTCCACTATATTAAAGATAGCAACGCAATTAGAATATTGCAGTAAGCTCTTGACAGAAGCATAAATGCTTGAGAAAACTTACCAAACGTTCCACAAAAATCATTATGTTCTACAAAAACAATACAAAAATCATGGTTCTACAAGGTTTCCAGAACTCGATGTGGCGCTCATGATAGCGGAGAAAATAATCAATTCTTTATTAAAAACCATGACACCTGACCCATGAAAACCAAAGCATTTCTTGAGGTGAATGCAGCAGATATAAAAAAAACCAGAAAAAGGAAATTGTCCGTATCATGATCGTGGTCATCGATTTAATCGTGGTCGCGAAAGGAGTTACAACCCAAAAGAAAAGAGATCCAATAAATGGGACCGATCTGATCGAATAAAAGAAAAAGAAGCCCAAAAAATCTTACTCGCAAAAATGAGAACGTATGTTACAGATGTGGATCGAAAGGGCATTGATCTCAAGTATGCCAAACTCCTCAACATCTATGCAAGTTGTACAAAGAAATCATCGAAGGCAAGACAAAGGAAGTGAATTTTAGTGATCACTTTGAGGATACAACATCTACATACTTTGAGTCTTCTGACTTTATGGAAGAGATCGACGATACCACTCATCAAGATAATTAAAATGCTTATAGTTATCAAGCTCAATAATAATCAGTGATGCCATAAAAGTATTATTACTATTATATATTTCAATTCCAGAATAATATTGTTTCTCTAAAGCAACGTATGTATAATTATAATTTAATGTATAACTATTATATGCTTATAATCAATGTATAATTATTTTATTTACTTATGAATTTTTATTTTCTCTATTAATATCAGTTGTGCGTTACAGAAATAGATAAGAAAGCAAATGAAAAACCAACTAAACAAATTGATAGAAAGGTTTGCATACCAAATAGTGGTACTACACATACTATACTTAAAGATAAGATATATTTCTCTAACTTAATGTCAGCAAGAATGATTGTCAACATAATATCAGGTCCCATGGATTTGATCGAAAGAATTGGCAAAGCAAACTTTATGTTACCAAATAGAACGAAGTTTTCCATAAATAATATCTTATATTCTCTGAATTCTAAAAGAATTTGCTGTGTTTCAAAGATATATATTTTCAAAGATATGACATTCAGTATGCAACTGAGAATGAAAAGAAGTATATGTATATAACTTTAAAAAAATCAGGCAAAAACATCGTACTAGAAAAGTTTCCAATTTTCTTTTGGATTAGGTCATACTTATATTAACTCAATAGAATCATATCTTATGATAAAAAAAATCCAAAAGATGTTACACTATTACATGACTGTCTCGATCATCCATGCACTACAACAAAACAAAAAATCATTGAAAGTTCACATGATCATTCAATGAAAACCCAAGATATATATCATAATAATATAATGATATCTGCAACATGTGCTCTTAAAAAATTAATCATAAGACCATCACCAACCAAAATTGATAAAGAATCACCAAAATTCTTGGAAAGAATCCATGTGATATTTGTGAACCAATACATTCACCATGTGGACCATTCTATTACTTTATCATCTCGAAATATGGCATTTGCGAGATTTCTAACTCATATAATCAACCATAAAGCTCAATTCTCTGATTATCCAATTAAAAGAATTAGATTAGATAACGCTGGTAAATTCACATCCCAAACATTTAATGATTATTGCATGGTATCAGAGATTGAAGTGGAGCATTCAGTTGCACATGTTCATACACAAAACGGATTAGCATAATCATTCATTAAGCGGATGCAATTGATTGCAAGGCCATTAATCATGAGATCAAAACTTCCAACCTCTGTATGGGGACATGCCATTTTGCATACAGAAGCATTCATTCAGATAAGATCAAATGCATATCATAGATATTCTCTATTACAGTTAGCATTTCGTAGAAAACCAAATATCTCTCATCTAAAAATATTTGCTTATGCAGTTTATGTTCCAATAACACTAAGGCAACATACAAAGATAAGACCGCAAAGACGGTTGAGAATATATATATTGATTATGATTCTCATCAATAATAAGATACCTAGAACCATAAACTGGCGATGTTTTTACGGCATGATTTGTTGATTGTCATTTCAACAAAAAAAAATTCCCAATACTTAAAGAGAGACAATAAACAAGTAGGAAAAGAAATCAGTGGAGTGTGTCATCTCTATTACACTTTAATCCTCCTACAAAACAGTCAGAACTAGAAGTTCGATGTGTCATGCATTTACAAAATATAACGAATCAGCTACTTGATGCATTCACCGATACCAAAATACTCATGCTCGTATTAAAATACCAGAAAAAGTAGAACAACAATTGATGCATGTGAATCAGGAACACGTTTCATGTGGGATAGACATGTTAGTTCAAAGGATAAAAATCCTAAAAAACGAAAAAGAAACTAAAAAGCATGATACTCCCAAAGTAACAAAAAAATATTTTGGAAAAATAAAATTATGAATCTAATGACAATATAGAGCATCAAGAATCTAAACAAAATCACGAGATTTCTATTAATTACATAGATAATGGAAAGATATGGAAACAAAATGAAATGGATGATATTGATGATGTTTTCTCATACCTTTTAGCAAAGAAAATAAATGAAGAAAACGAAGATCCAGAACCAAAGTCTGTATATGAAAGTCAAAAAAACATGACTGGATAAAATGGAAAGATGCAATTCAAGTCGAATTAGCTTCGCTTAACAAACAAAATTTATTCAGACCTATTGTACTCACACCCAAAGATGTGAAAATGTTGGATACAAATGGGTGTTCGTCCGAAAATAAAATGAGAAAAACGAGATTACAAGATACAAAGCTCGTTTCGTATCCCAAGGTTTCTCTCAAAGGCATGAAATTGATTATGATTATGAAGGAACATATTCTCCCGTTATGGACGCAATCACATTTAGATTCATGATGAGCTTTGCGGACAATGAAATTTAGAAATGCGTCTCATGGATGTTGTTACAGCATATTTGTACTTCAGTCTGCATATACCAAAAGAGTGTTGAAACACTCTAACATGGATAAAACAACTCCTTCAGCACCCAATGGTAGTTATATCACTTAATGTTGAAAATGACCAATTTCGACCATCCAAAGAAATATTTGGTCTTAAAGTTCTATATTTAAGTGCAATTGTCTTCGACCTGATATATCTTTTGCCATCAATCTTTTAGCAAGATTCAGTTCGTTCCCCACATAAAAACGTTAGAAAAGAATTAAACATGTCTTTCGTTACTTTCAAGGAACCATTGATTTAGGTTTATTTTACCCTAAAATTCAAAAGGTTATATGGTTGGTTTTGCAGATGCATAATATCTTTCAGATCCACACAAAGCACAATCACAAACTGGATACGTTATCACTGTCGGAGGTACTGCTATATCTTGGCGCTCTCAGAAACAAACTTTTTGTGGCCACTTCTTCAAATCATGATGAGATCATCGCATTACACGAAACAAGTAGAGAGTGTATAGCTAAGATCGATAAACCGATGCATATGTTCAAGCAGTGGGATTGTCGAAAATACAAAAACTAACAATTTTATATGAAGATAATGCGGCTTGCGTTGCACAAACGAAGGAAAGATATATCAAAAGCGATATAACCAAACATATACTTCCGAAGTTCTTCTCATATACTCAAAAGCTCGAGAAGAATAAAAAAATTAAAGTAAAATATATCCGATCATATGACAATGCTGCAAATCTCTTCATAAAATTACTTCATACCTCAGTGTTCAAGAAGCACGTATATAATATAAGAATACGACACTTACAAGACCTAGGACTATTCATTCAAGGAGAGCTTATGTCGTTGTAGTCTTTTTAACCTTACTATGGTTTTTCCCTTTGAGTTTTCCTAGAAAATTTTTGAACAAGGCAACCAAGACATTAAGCAAGAAATGATAGTGACACTGATCTCTAAAGAAGAGTGTTATAAACGTGAAGAAATTGAAGTCAATATTACACGCACCAAATTTGACAAACTTATGTGAATGTAAATCACGGGGAGTCCACCATCACTATGCATGCACAGTAATTCATACGACAATGTCAAACTTCAGTGCAATATATATTAACATTTATTTTCCCTTTTGTTTTTCACGTTTATAACAATTGGAATATTTTGATTATTTTCTTGTTTTGAAAGCTATTTTGATGATAAAAACTTAAAAAGACTATTTGAGAAAATTATCCTTATAAATATTTAAATATAACTAACTATTTTAATAAATAATAAAATACTAAAAATTAAAATACTTTTTAAAAAAATATATCAAATAAGACATTCTTAAATTCAGACTTTTTATTTTTATTTTTTCCAAAAAAAAATCTGATTTTTTTTGTTATAATTTATTTATCATCAGAAATTCTTTTGTATCTAATTTTCAAAATTCAAATTTTAAAATTTATTTATTTATTTAAAAATCTTAAACCTCAGTTCCAAAAGAGTCAATACCTTCTATGCCCCCATTTCTTTATAGCCAATCTTTTATGGGTCTTAGAGCACCCGCAACGGAGGTCCTTAAGGGGGAGTCCTTAGCAAAAAAATAATTAAATAATTAGTAGGTCCTACCAAAACTTAAGGATTCGATCCTTAAGATCTCTAAATAAAGATCGGTCCTTGCACTATTTGCGACACGTAGCAGCCCGCAATTGGTTGATATATATATTTTTTTTAATCTGAAAAAAAAAAAAAAAATTTAAGAACTCCTTGCGGAGTCCACGGTTGCGGATGCTCTTATGCCCCAATTGTTTTTAAAAAACAATTGTTTTAATGAAACATTAATATCCAAATTTACCCTTTTCATTTTTGTTATTATTATTTTTTAAACAAAAATTCAAAATATCAAATTTTTCAAAAATTTTAAATTCGAATATTATATTATATTGATATAGTTTTACTGAATTGTATTGAGTTTTACTTAGTTATATATCAAGTTATACTAAATTGTACTAATGAATTAGTTATAGTGAGTATTACTAGTTATAATGAGTTGTACAACTAAATTAATTATACTAAGTACTAATGAGTTAGTTATAACGAGTTGGCATTGAGTTATACTGGAATAGTTCTAAGTTAGTTATACCGAGTTTTACTAAGTTTTACTAATTATATTATGTAACACTAAATCAGAGAAAATCCCAGATTTGGAGGGCAAAAAAAAGAGAAAAATCGCTATTGAAACCGTTTCCATCACCTTCAATGATTGATGCTACTGTTTCTACCACTGACAGAATAGTTGATGACGGTTTCCATTACGGACGAAGTTTCCATTACCTACAACAGATCTAAGTTTAAGCGTGAAAGGTAGAAGAAATAAAAAAGAAATAAAAACTAATATTTCTCAGATCTGTATATTAGGTTTGAGGACATAAATGTCACTTTGTTAATTTTCGAAGTAAAAAAATAGTTTTTAGTGATGTCTTTAGAAGATTGGAGTTTAAAAGATAAAAGTATGAGAGCAATTGACTTGTTCCCAAAACCCTACTGGTATAAATAATCAATTTACTTTTTTAGGGAAACATTTTGATCATTTTGATTTTTATAGAATTATATTTATGATGAAACATTTTAAAATCATGTAGGAAAATTTTCAAACATTAATACCCGTCCCTCCTGATGTGGTCCGATAGCTCAGTCTTATCACAATGGTCAATCTCTAACCAAATATTTGACCAGATGATTTGGCTTTAAGTTTTGCCACTCAAATAATATTCAAAAAAAAAAAATAGCCTTTCTTATTTTTAAATTTTCAATATTTACCTTTTATTTTTAAAAATTTGAAACTCAACCCCAAAACTTCACCCTTACCTCTAACCCTTACCTCTAAATGTAGATTAGTTACCCTAAAAACTTTCCTTCTTGAATGCTAATTTTATGAAAATAAAATAAAAAACTATCATAGAAAATTTCTCTTTATGGAATTGCAAGATGGTAATTTGATGTAACACAGACTTGTTTAATTAAAAAAAAAACACAAATCCAATGCATCATATATTTTGTAGAATCAAAACAAAGGGATATTCTTTCCCGAATGTATCCCAAAACAACCCTGGAAATCTCTCATGTAAATATCACCGATGATATCCTTGTGACACTAACATGCAGACTCAACACGACACAGCAAGCGAACATGATTGACACTGACAAAACATGTATCAATTTCAAGAAAAAGAAAAGAAAGCCAAGTTTTCGATGGATATAAGGCTGTAAAACTTACCTAGCCTTGTGTATTTGTGTATCTATGCATGCAGCTTAAGCAGAGGACACAGACTCCTCAGTTTTCTTTTCGTCAACAGCTTTCTCTGCCTCTGCTGATGCTACCTTCTCAACTGGTTTCTCCTCCTTTTTCTTCTCGGTGTCCTTCTCTTCCACTGTTAACTTCTCAAGAAGACCAGCAGTATCAGAAGCGTCTTCTTTCTCTTCTTCAGATTCAGCAACTTCCTTGAACTTTTCCATAAATGCTTTGCAGTCTGAAAGGTGTTGCAAAAAAGACTGTTATTTATGCAACTCTACAACTGACTCATCAAAAACGTAGAAAGCGTTTCAGAAACACAAACAATATATCACATTGAAACAGTTTCCAATACTACCCGTCTACACCAGCTCAATCCCAAGCTACAATGAGACAGCCAGTATAAACATTAGAGGTTTAGACTGCTTTTCGTCTATGCAGATCATACACTTGAACCTACACAAATGTCCAGACACCTCTAGTTGGATTGCCACCGCTATCATTAAGTAAACAACCATGATACCCCCTTCAACAATTACTGATTAAAAGAAGTAAAAGCTCTAAAACGGGTAATAATGTAAGCTTGTAGAGCATCCAAAACATGTGATGTGATCATAAGGGAATATCACCAAGTTCAAGATCCTACTCTAGACTTCAGAAAAAAGATTAGTCATAACTCATAAGCAACAATGACAACACGTATAAGCAACAATCACACACAAGAGTTTAACTAAGACTCACTCTCAACAGAAGCAAAGCGGATACAGAAAAGCTCATCCTTGAGTTCCCCATCGGAGAAATCACGAGCGTGCCATACACAAGACTTATCATTCCCAGCGTGTTCCTGAACACTCATGCCCGATGTAACTGCACAAGGAAAAGATCATAATGAGTATATTACAAACACAGATCCATGAAAAGATTTAGAGTGTACCGAGATGATTAGCACAGATCTTGAGAGTTTTGGATTGCCTCATGACGAGACGGATCTTCCCAGACTCCTTATGCTTCAAGAACTTGACAGTGCCAGCACCTCTCTCCTTCCACTGACTCCCATCTTTATCGAACCTATACAACTTCGATTTCCTACAGATTCGCAAACCAAAAGCTCAGCATGGACACTAAACCCTAGCGAATACGATCAGATCTAGTTAGATTAGATCAAACGATCGGATAAATGGAGGAATAGGGGGAGTTCTACATACAGATCGAGGATTGTATCTTCGTTTTCTTCACCGGTAGTGACGGCGACTTCTTCGAGTTTGATGATGGGAGCAACCTGAGCACCGGTGTCTTCGTCCTCGTTAGCTCCTGTCTCTTCCTCGTCTCTGTGCTCACGCTCTGGCTCGTTGCTGATGCTCGCCATCTTCTCAATTCAAATCAAAGCTTGCTGGTTGGATACGAGATTGATGGAGAGAATGTTGGGGAGAGTTTCTGTTGACAGAAAAATGATTTTTTATACGAGACGGCGCTTTGATAGAAATGGATCATTGAATTAAATGGGCTTACGTCACGTCTGTTCTGGAAAGCTCAGTATGGGCTGCACTGGTCTCATTTTGAATGAATTTGATTAGGTATTTCTGAATCGAATTGAAAAGTTTTGGATAGTTTTGTTTCAAGTCTTTTCTTGGATAGTTTTGCTTCAAGTCTTTTATACATGAAAAAATTACTTTTAGACATACTTTCTATGAATCATCATACACAATGACATACTTATTACATGGAAAATACTTCTAAACGATTGAATGACTATAACATCCCTTCAGAACCAGATCTAAAAACTAACTGAAACATTCCCTCTTAACCAAATCGATCATGAATCAAAAAATAATAAATCCCTACATCAATGATTTATCATCCCTTTCTCCTTTTTGTACGCCGAACATCTCAATCTCAATTTCTCAGACATACAAAATATCGCAATCCCTAAATTGACGTTTCTCCTTCACCCTCTTTGTTTTGTTCGTCGAGTCGCGATTAAACATCTCCATCTCGATCTCTCAGACTACCGCAAAGAATGGAAAGTTCATACTTGCAAATCTAATCAGTTTTAACAATCATCGACGATTTATCGATGATTTGTCTTTCCTGATATTATAATCTGCAAATCTAATCAGTTTTAACACTCATTCTTTCTTTTTATCTAAGTACCGTCGACGATTCACAGCCAAAATACAAACTTCTGAAACGTCTCTTTGCCACTAATAGGTTCCCGAGGAGACGATTGAGCATCTACTCAAAACCCGACACCCTCTATTTTCTTAGACATGGTCACAAACCTGACGACCCTAACCACACCAACACAAGTAGCCATGTGTGCCAGTCTCCTAAAACTTCTCAGTGCTTCACTGATTAAACTCTTTTCCAATCACCCTTCCCGACAGTTGAGACCCAAAACGATGTTGACAACATTATCAACACAATTGTCGCCTCCCTAAACCGTTTTGAAACGCCTCCCAAAACACCCTACGCCAAACTATTCCTCCCAAAGCCACTGACCACATAGTTACCAACACCAACAACTCAAGCCTCCACAAGCTCCACAACCAGCAAACAAGCACTGGCCACAACCATATCACCCCAGATGTAGTGCCTAACACCAACACAAATAACCATGACCTTGCCTCCAATGAACACATTACAACACCACTTACTCCCATCCCTTATGATGCTACTTCCTTTATAAAACGTTTGACTACTGACCACTCGGTCCTCATCCATGTTGATCCCAGCCAGCTACTGCATGTCGACTCTAACCACAACCACACGTCCACCCCTGATCACGCTTCAACTAACCACGCTTCATCTGACCACACTTCACCTGATCATACTACATCTGACCATGCTTCACTTGACCACGGAACATCTTCAACTGAACATGTTGTTAAGGTTGCAGAGAACACTCAGTCACATAAAAATAAATCAATCTAATGGTTGGAGTTGAAGCATAGAACTCCATAAACCTGCTTGTATTAATGTTAAAAAAAAACTAAACTTAACCATGTTTTAAGAAGAAACATAACTAGTTTGATTTTTAACAAAATAATCGTCATCAACCAGAGACAGGGGCATTTTTTACCATAAAAACACAAAAGTGTGATCCAAACTTCACCTCAAGTAAAAAGTATGTTGGAGTGTAAAGTAAGAGGTCCAAAGTATATCTATACGCTAAAGGAATATACACCTGAATATCTTCAGATATCATTCTTTTCATTTCTTTTACATTGTTATCCAAAACTAGTCAAATATATCTTTGTTACTATAGATTTATCACAACTAAACTATAAACAAAAGCATAAAAACACATGAAATATAATATTGGACATACGGATTTGTAGTTGGGATTTAAGTATGCATGGGTATTCGGTTTTCAATTCGATTTTGGTTCGATTAATTCGGGTTTCAGTTGTTGTTTTTTGATTTTGGACTTCAAATAAACAAACAGGAACCACTGAAAATTGGATCAGTTCAGTTTCGGTTCGATATGAATAATTAGGTCAAGAAACAGTAACTATCCAAAATTTATCGGGTCCGGTTTGATTCTGGTTATTTTTCTATCCAATCTATCCAAAGTACCCAAAAGTAATAAACTATCCAAATTACCCGAATAAAATACTTGAATTACCCCCCAAAAAAGTATCTTAAATACCTAATTTAAAAAAATAAACAGTTAAAGTTTATAAAATATTGTTTAATTTAAAATTATTACTAATGAAATTTGAATATTTCAGTATTTAGTTTAAATGTAACTAGATATTTTGGGATTTATAATATAATTTAAATATTTTAGTTATTTAAAATTTAAATATAAGTAATATTTTAAATATGTATTATATTTCAAATACCTAAAAGTATCTAGTCGGTTCCGGTTTGGTCCGGATATCCGCAATATTTTATGACATAAAGCATTCAATTTATTATGTTTTCTAGTTCGGTTTTCGGATCGGATAATTTCAGTTTGATTTTTGGTTTCTGGCTAATTTGCCCAGGTGGGTTTATACTGAATCCAATTTTTATTTCGAAAGTTTTAGAACCATATAGATATACATGTCAAAATGGGTAAACCAACCCAAACTATATCTAAATAAATCCAGTCTTCTATTGGTTATGGTTCAACCCAAACTATTTACCTAATGGTTTGGTTTAGTCTCTAACTCATTTAGATAATGAGTTAGTGGTTTAAATGAGTTGACTCACTATTATTTAGTTATTAACTAATAATACCATAAACTAATAATACCATAACTCATATAGATTTTTTGTTTATATAGTTTATAAATTAAAAATCATAAATTTAATACAATGGAGAAAAATGTATAAAAAGCATGTTTCACAATATTTTTTTCATATTCTCAGTAGTTTCATAAAATATAAAAAAACTAAGGCATAGATTTAACTTGATTCTCTCAACCTCTTTGTACTCCTCAATCTCTTTATACTCCTCAACCTCTTCGTACTCTCCTGCTCACCTCTTCCTTACAAGTGTCTGAAACATGAAGTGAGCTCAAAGTGAATCAGTTTGCAAAAGCTCAAAAGAAAAAAAAAATCGAGAAGCTAATATTCAAAGCTGAAATTCTCACTAACCAAACAAAAAAAAATCAGAACCTAGTAGCATCTGGTTTCAGTGAGCACATAAGCTTAAAACACACACATCTTTTTCCAACGATCAAAAACTCTCATTACAAATCAAGCAGAGTTCACATCTCTTTTTTTAATCCAAAGTATCCATCTTTAAAACTACAAAACCAAGTGAAAGCGACCTAATGAAGATAACCAGGGATCTTAATCCTAATAAACAACATACTCATCACATAATCAATCACAATCGACGAGACTCCCACCGTAGCATACGACGCCTTCACACCATAAAACACACAAACCACAACAGCAAACTACAAGTCTATGACAGTGAGTTCCCCTTTAATGGAAGACTCAAGCTCGAGCACACCATAAACACACACAAATCACAGCGGCAAACTACAAGTCTACGACAGTTCCATTAAACTCAATCTATCTCTAAGCTTAAAAAACAATACTTTGAGCGCTTGTAAGAACCTGCAATTATGGATTGGTTTGAAGGTTCTCAGTTCTTTGGATGCTTCCAAATTCTTCTACTTCATTTGGACTTGGTTGAATAATAACCATCTCACCTTCCCCATTATCTACAAATACAATTATACTATTAAATACATCTCAATTCACAGCAAACAAATCATGATAATCAACAGACAAAATACTTATACCTTCATCATCAAGTAGGTAACCATGTATCCAAGAACGTGTACACAATAGAGCCTGGACATTACTAGGCAACAATCTACTTTAATACTTGCTTATAATCTGGGAACCAATACTAAACGAAGATTTAGAAGCCACTGTAGTTATAGGAATACTAAGCACGTCCATTGTCATATATGTCAGAGCACCAAAACGATATATGTAGAACATTCAAATTAGGATGACTCCTCATATCTAACTTTGGATCCTCTAAATACATATCCAAAGCTGACTTTCCTTCTTCCATATAATCTGGAACATCATCTAACTCGAACATATCATTTAAAGAGAAGATACCAAAGATCGCTTGAAACTTAAACGAATCAACAAACATAAGTTAAATAACTCAAACAGAACTTACATCTTGTACATCCAAGTTCCCTCTTCCTCTTTTAGCAACACGAGAGTCTACTCTTGTAGATCTCACAACATGAGTTAAAGGATACTTTTTCCTATACTCTTCAAAAATCTTATAAAGCTTATCCTTAAGGTGATTTATCTTTTCTCTCGAAGTGAAGGATCAAGCTTATCATAACAACGCTTCAAAAGTCTAAATTTGATCCTAGGATCAAAGACAACCCCCATTGCTAGAATAACGTTATACTGCTCCCAATATTTATCAAACTTCATTCTCATCTTAGAAATCATCTCTCTAATGATGCTATCTTCATTTCCCATGTTCACTTCCAACAAACATTGAATCTTCCAAATATGCCTAAAGTATAAGTTAGATGTAGAGTAACTTGTCCCAGACATTAGATTGGTAATACAGTAAAAGGGCATCAAATCTCGTGGTTAACCTTTGCCCTCTTCCACTCTTGACTCGAGGGACAATGTCTATAGCTTTTATCAACCACTTTGAACCTTTTTTAAAGCACGCTCATACTTAAAAGCTTTCTCAAACATTAAGTAAGTTGAATTCCATCTATGCTGAACATCCAAAGACAAGACAACTTCTTCATCACTTTCTATACAATCAGAGAGTGCAATCCTTCTAGTTGTTGAAGCTTTGAAATACTTCACAGTATCTTGAATCTTAGCCAATGCACCACTAATAAAATCAAAACCATCTTGTACTATAAGGTTTAAGATGTGAGCACAACACTGCATGTGAAAAAAATCTCCTTTACACAAGAGATTATCATCCAAATTCAGCATATCCATCAAAATCTCTTGCATACAACCGTTATTTGTAGCATTATCTAATGTCAAAGTGAAAACTTTTCTCTCAATTCTCCACTCCTTCAAGCATTCATGAATTATACTAGCTAAAACATCACCAGTGTGTGGAGGAAGCAAATCACAAAATGACAAAATTTTGCTATGCCATACCCACTTCGCATCTACATAATGTGCATTCAAGACTATATATCCATCTCCTGAGACTGAAGCAGTCCAACAGTCAGAGGTTTAACATATCCTACTAGGAATATTTTCTAACTCGGACTTTAACTTTTGCTTCTCTTTCTCCCAAGTTTTACCCACATCAGCTGCAACAGTGTTCCTAGTATAACACTTATAATCAGGGTTTAAATAACTCAGATAATTCTTAAGTTCTTCATATTCAACTGAACGGAAAGGAAAGTTATGCCGGACAATTTCTCTACTGAATTTTTCCCTAGAAACTTTATCATCAAACTTCCTCTCTTTTCTTTCACCATCTAATACAAGTGAGCATTTTTCAGAGTGACGTTTCCGGTTAGAAGTTCCACTATTTCTAAACAACAAATAATTTTTGGGGACTTCTTACAATACGCTCTCTCTTGGCCATTCTCATATTTTCCTATTCTAAAGTAGTCCCATGCAGTTGATCTTCTAGTTCTTTTTGAATGAGAAGAACTTACAAGTATATATTGTGATACACTTGATGATTGTCCACCATTAGGTCCACCACCAACACAATTTGGAAGACATTCCTCATCATTGTCCATCACTTTTAGACACTGAAATAATGTAAGACCAAATATGTTAGTTCTCGCTATGAACACATATTCTCGCTAGTTCATCATACACTCTCATCGACCAAAGCATCAATCTGATCTCTCTGCTCAGCTAAGAAACAAACAAAAACTACAAAGCATACAAAGACTCATAATAAAAACAAACAAACACTCATAATCTCTTGATGTAAACCCTTATACACAACATACAAAGCAAGAAGAGAATCAAAGCTTTCTCTGAAAACCCACAAGGAAATACACATAACGAAAACTCACAAACCAAGGCCATGGATTCTTAATAAAATACTCAAAAACCAACAATAACCATGGATGTTCAAAAACTTATAGATATGTTTGTATGTTTGTGTGTTAACTGTAATGTAATGCCATGCTAAATTATATATTACACAATTTAATTTTTAAAAGTTGTGCCTACCTTCTATAGTTAAAATCAGAATCTCAGTAGCAACTAAGTGTTGAAGATATACACAAATGGTTTGAATCCGATGGTCCATGTAAATGATAAAACACCCTCATTTGTAAAAGAAAGCAGACACGAGTTTCAGTAAAATACTTGTCAAGAGCTAGTTATACTGTACATATAACATCCATGGCGATGAGAGAGACCTGAAAGCTCCGGATGATGAGATGATGGCGATGAGATGAGAGTTCCGGTTACTGCAGATGGAGATGAGATCGAGCCTCTTCGATGGAAATGAGATGAGAGCTCCGGACGATGAGATGATGGTGATGAGATGAGAGCCCCAGATGATGAGATTACGGCGATGAGATGAGAGCTCCAGTTACTGCAGATGGAGATGAGATTGAGCCGTACGAGATAAGATCAACCCTTGTCGATGGAGATGAGATCGAGCCGTCACGAGATGAGATTGACCCGCTTCGATGGCGATGATATCAAAGCCTCTTCGTCAAAAACGACGACGGCAATTTTTCGTCGATGAGATTAGATGGTTTGATTTACTCATTTTACATTTAATTATGGTTTATATTGGGTTAACTATTAACTCATTTTAATCCAGATCACTCTTTTGGTCTAATCGGTAGAATCGGTGAACCACGCAAGCAGAGACAGTTTGGTTTCGTGCAAAGCCCTCGCAACAAGAAGAGGCAGTTGTCATTTGACCCAACTTATTAAATCCACCAATCCATTAAATCCATTTATCTATTAACATCCAAATTTTTGACCCTTGGGTTAGATTGGTTTGGATAGAACCATTGATTTCAATCCATTTTGACATGTCTATAGATATCCATAAGATTTCGGTTCGTTTCGTTTCTTTCAGATCGTGGTTTAGATTTTCGGACCACCTGGCATTAAGTTTCTAGTCGAATCCAGTTAACGACATCGAACCATACAAACACAAACCAGTATGCTTATGTCAAATTTGACACAACAAACATCAGTTGTCGAACGATTCAGGTAGTCAAGGTTAAAACTAACATAAAACATTTCATGAAGATCGGGTTTTTAAGAAGGCAAAAAACAAAAGAAAAAGTCGCTTGGAAAGACCGAAAGATGAAAATGTCCAAATGTTTCGAACCAAAATTAAGAAAACCACATCCACATTCCCTCAGATAGACCACCAAACCGGCCTGAGAAGAAGATCTTAAAAAGAAAAAGACTTTAATTCAGTAACGAAAAAGGAAATAGCGAAACATCATTCCATAACGGTGACTTGTTCCCACTCTCCATCAACAGCTTCTTTCCACACCGTCACGTTGTTGTTCCCATCGGACACAGCCAACATGTTACCGGTCAACGACCACGACACCCGCCACACTGGAGTCATAAAGTCCTTCAGAACCTTACCTTCCCATTGCTCACCTTCTTTCCCCACCGTCCATATGATCACTTTCCCATCCTGTGAACCACTAGCTATGGTAGACTTAGGGAGACCCAAGTTAGGTGCCCAAGCCACATCACGGACCCAGTCCGTGTGCTTTTGAAGAGCTGGAAAGCAATCCATCTTCCACGACCCGTTTGAGAGCTTCCACACTTTCACAGTATTATCACACCCACCAGAAGCTAGCTTGTAAACCGGATCCAGCAAACCAGAGCTCACAAGAGCACCAGGCGCAGTGGCTGGTGCCCATGAGACAGAAGTGACTCCAACCGGATGCGCTTGGTCAATCTTTGTTGTGTCCCAGCCACCATCAGCATGGCCTGTGAATACCGAAATGTTCCCGTCGGATGACCCGCAAGCCAATGATAGTCCTAGCTCATGAGGAGCCCAAGCAATGGAGTTGACTGAAGATTTATGGTCCGTGAAGACATGAGCTTGGGTCCATTGGTTTTGGTTGCCTTCTTTCCAGAGTATGACTTGACCATCATAGGAACATGAAGCAAGGAATGATCCAAACTTCGGGTGGGCCCACGCAACCTGCCAGACAGGACCTCGGTGGCCGGTTAAGGTAGCTAGGTGCTGGGATCCGCCGTTGTTGCTGACGCCGGTTATCTTGATGGTGCAGTCAGATGAGGCAGTTGCAACTCGCTTTCCGTAGTAGTCCATTTGCACATCATGGACCATGTCCTCATGACCTGTTTCGATCTTCTGACCCGGCATGTTTCCGAAATGACTTTCTCTGCTTCCTAAAAGTAAACAATGTAAAATTTGGTTGATAAGAACACAAACAGCAAAACAGCTTGTAAACACACAGTTCATGGAAGAAACAATTGGAGAAGCACGATCACAAACTATAAGCTTCACACAAAATATCTTCAACTAGTTAAAACAATGTAAGATCTCATAGATAATACATACGGATCGGATACCAATTCACACCAGAATCAAGATAACTTACAACACTATAAAAAAACAAACGCATGTGCAACATGTAATCACATTATTATATAAAATCAAGAAATGTTCCATAATACAATTGTGAAATAGCACGAAGTTTCAGTCAGAGACCGATAACAATGTACCAGTCGATGCTCAGAGATCAACTTCAACCTCAACCAACAATCACGATTGATCAACAATTACACGATACCAGAAAATAGATTAACAATGAATCCTAATATCGAAACTCGAGCCGCGGATCGACTCGATTCAGGGACGAAGATCTTAGTTAAGATATCGAATCCAAAGTAGAATGAATGGAATTGGATCCAAATGTTGAGAGATAATAGTGGAAATGCGATTCAGTTAGACGGATCACGAGGTTAGAGTCACAATACAGAACGGATCAAACGAAGATCGATCACGTGTAGAAATCAATCACAGATTCGAACAGAAACCTAGCTTAGATTTACCGAGACAATTCAGGAATTGGGAGAGATAAGAACGAAATTCGAAGAAACAACTCAGGGTCAGGGAAGAGATAACGTACCTGAAGGCGCGGTCGGTCGACTGAGAGACGCCGGAGTGTGCGTTGATGGACAGAGAAGAAAACGCCAGGGGGAAGCAATCGATAGCTTTTTTTTTTGTCTAATGAAAAAGAAAAATAGATCTGGCGAAATAGCAGAGTAATCTAAACCGTAGTCCAGATTAAACCGTGTGGGTCAAACAAAGAACCGGATGGAGATTAGAGTCAACTAGTTTTGTCACTTTACCTTTTTGGTGTTAAATATTAGTGATTGTGGATTCACTGAGTTATATCTCATGAGTTGGTTCTTGGTTCATTTCGCTTGATTTTTCATGAGAATGAATTCTATTTTTAAATTTATGTATTCTCATGAGTTGGTTCTTGGTTCATTTCAGCTTGATTTTACATGAGAATGAATTCTATTTTTAAATTTATTTAATAAATAAATTTAATAATCAAGCTTAGTTTAGATAATGAGTTATATAAACAATCTTTAATGAACATAAATTAACAAATGAGCTAGTCATTTTTATATTTAATATATATATAACTTCTATTTTCTTATGCAAAAAGATAATTTCTATAGTAATCATATCTATCATTTATAATTAATATTCATACAAAAATTCTAGTCTTTGTTTTGTATATGATCATATGATTGTTTGGTTTTATGACCGACAAACAATGGTAATGTATTTTATATTTTAAATTATTTATTTATATTTTGGTATTATCTTAATATAAAATATTCATAAATATTTTATTTTTCACTTTATGATTTAAACATATGAAGATCTTGAATATCTTGAATATGAATCTGAAGATTCTTAAGCATAAAATAGTTTTTGGATCATCATTTATTTTTAATGTAATTGATCTTAGGTATTGGTTTTATTTAGTATTTAATATTATTTTTTAGATTTTTTAAATATTTAAATTTTGAATTATATTATGAAATTTTTAAAACTTTTTTATTTTATAATTATTTTTATTTTATATTAAATCGCGAGTTAACTTATATAATAAATGAGTTGCACTTAACTAGCTCGTGAAAAATCAAACTCATTATGAACTAAGATAAATTGAGCAAGTTAGATCATTTTAACACCCCTAATTGTCCACATTGCTACACATGGTATAGTTCTTGTCACATAACATATGTCATTTTTTCACAAATTGAATTTATTTATAAGTAAAATCCGAAGGTTTAATACATAAACTAGTGCATAAAAGATATCCTCAGATGCAAGAGCCCAAATAACATGCAGTTAAAACCCACACCGGGACAACTTTCGAACACAACTTTAACAAGGCAAAAGAACAACAACGTACTATGGTTCAATAAACTAAAAACAACTACACAAAAGCATACAACAAATCAATGCAAAACACCTTCTAAGTAATAGATTACAATAATCTGGATAAATCGATATTGCTCTCAGCATGCCAAACGAAACCATCCACTTGTAGAACCCGAAGACACCATAATGCCTTCTCAACTCGGATCTATTGCTGCCGCATATGGCCTTCGGAACGATACCATCCCCACTCGTAACTAAGAAACAAGACTTCACAACCCGACTAGAAAGATCGATTCACTATCCAAACATCTCTCGGATACGGCTTGAACGCACTCTCCAACGTCCACTTTGAACCTAGATAGAAGTTCACCAAAACCTCCACACAATCAAGCTTCGTCGCTCAAAACCAATAACCATAATAAACCATATCACACCTAAACGACGAAAGATCATTGGAACCACCACAACCCGAAGATAATTTTGCAACAGAATGAGTCAATGCATAACAAGAGGAACCAAAAGGTCACTATGGATCCTACAAGACCTAGCTGAAACATCACTGCCCATTTGCACCACAAAGAGAAAAATCCATCCTACTACTCAAAATGAATGTCCCTTAGACCACCTAATTAGACCAAACGATACAAAACCATAGACTAACCCGAAAACACTCAAACCAAATTAAAACCAATTTCAAGAAAAAAGTTGATTGTCTCCGTTTGATTGTAATGTAGCCCATGTAGGTCAAAAGGACTCTCATCCATGACATGTTGCAGAATCCATAGTGTTGAATCCTAAAATCCATTAAAAATAGGGTTTACATTTGTGTTAACTTGTTTAATAAGTTATCTAAAGCAGGAAAGCTTAGGATATGATCGACTATAGAAAGTGTGTTTCATTAATAAATAAGACTAAGATCAGTCAATTAATACATAGAGTATCTAAGAATAAGGGAGTATGAATGTATTGAGATTTTAGTTTAGCTATGGAAAAGATTAAGTCCCTTTTTCTTAGTTTGTTCTCCTCCCTTTATAGGTCTTTGAAGGTGAATCGTAACGGTGTTGTGATCTACGACATGTAAATTACAACCAAAGTAAATTTTTAGAAAATTAAAAGATCTCATTCAAATATTTTACATCTTTCAACATTAAAAACCCCATCTTATCATATTTTCAAAACAAACTACACATTTGATATAATACAATAAAAATTAATGGACTTGAAGAATTTACACTTACAAAAATTCATATCAAAGATACAATAACATTTATACAATTTTAGATGTAATATTAGATGGTAGGATTTTGTGGCAAACACATAGGTGTTTTTCGTTAAAATCTATTAATTTTAAAAATTCTCTTATATATTAAATGAGAAGTCAGTTAAGTGATTTTTTAGGTGTCAATCACAAAGAAATTTTAAGAAAAGTTATTATAATTTGATTGGTTGAGGAATGTTCATTTTAAATTATTTTAATTAGATCTAAAATAAAAGGCAAGTCTATAACTAAACTAATATCACTTACTAAATAATCTAAATCATATTACAAATAATAGTTTACGGTAACTAATTGTCAAAATTATAAAAAATGTAATAATGTTTAATTAATTCTTTTTATATTTATATACTACATAAGATAATAAATATTTTTTTTATAAAATCAATATAATAATTTCATATTCATATAAAAATATAATTATGTCTATAATAATTATTAATCTCTTATAATGTCCATATATACTTTATAAATAATTATGCTTTAAGATTGGACGGATTATATTTTACGGAACATGTGAGAATTTTGATTTACAAAATGTTTTGCATTAGAGTTAAATAATATAGTGAATAAGGTAATGTTATAATTGAAAAGAATTCTAAGATGGATTTTTGGTTCATTGATTGTATGGTTTGTATTACTATTTAGAGAGAAATAAATATTTGGCAAAAATATGTAAAAAATTAGGAAAACATTAGAAAAATAAATAAAAAACAAAATGATAATGAGAAAAATAAGAAGAGGAAGATGCATATTATGTGTTGGAGAAGTTAATTTGATAATTACATATATAATTTCACAAGCATATATTATTACTAAATATTCATAAGTTATTTTTATATCAAATTTATGAAAATTTTACGACTGAAAATTAATTTGCTTCAAAATTAAGGGAGTTTGTCGGGAAGGAGATTTCTAAATTTTTTTAAAATATTCAGAATTCTTTTTTATTGGTTTTTCCGATTGCTTCAATTGGATTTCTTATTGCATAAAACTAATACTAGAGTTTGACCTGCATATCCGTGCGGGTATATTTTTTATTTATATAACTTTTTGTCTTGTTTATATAACAAAATTATTTTTAAAAAATTCTAACTTAGTTTTGTATGTTGTGTAACTTTGTTAGCAATGTTGCTGGATATTATTTGATTATTGTTTATATGAAAAATAATTAAAATTTTATTTACAACAGTAAGCCTAAAATCATTTATATTCTTCAATCTAATTGATGTAGAGGAGTTTGTAGCGGTTACAGTTTCAAATGTTGCTAAATAATTTATACGACTGGTGTAAGAAACAAGTGTATTTGCGGAATTGTTGTGATTACTTGATTAGCAGATGCAGTAGTGGTTGACTGATCATTTTCTTATATAAACTTGGATGTGTTTCAAATGTGAATCGTAGGTCTTTTTATTTGCAATGGTTTGTTTACTGGGTATAAAATGAAAGGATCACATGAACTAATATGATTATGGGCTATCTCTTTTTTCTAAACCCATAAATTTTATAGGATAGATGGGCCCAAAGCCTGTTAAGAACCGTATTTTATTATTTTTAAAATAGTAGCAGAACAGAAGAAAGTTGAAACTTCTCTTTCGGCATATACACAGATCTTTTGGACAGACACATATTCAAATGCTTCCAAAGCTCAGGGGAAAATTCCTAAATCAGAATCCATCACTTTGACCAGATACGATTCTTACAAGAAGGATGTTCCTGGTCAGAAACCTCAGACGAATCTCTCCGACAGCATCCTCGGCCCTGATCGGATTCAGAAACACCGGATCATCCCGTTTCTGCACCACTCTTAATCAACACCAACAGATTCAGTCTCCGGGTCCTAATGGACTGGATCGTAATGGATACGAAGGTTTGAGACCGACCAAAGAAGGAGAGAAACCGAGAGTGGTGGTTCTCGGGTCGGGTTGGGCGGGTTGTCGTTTGATGAAAGGGATCGATACGAGTATATACGACGTCGTGTGCGTTTCACCAAGGAACCACATGGTCTTCACTCCTCTCCTCGCTTCGACGTGCGTCGGCACTCTCGAGTTCAGGTCGGTCGCTGAGCCTATCTCTCGTATCCAGCCTGCTATCTCGCGGGAGCCTGGCTCCTATTTCTTCCTCGCTAATTGCTCTCGACTTGATGCTGATTCTCATGAGGTATTACTTTGTAATCATCTGAGTTTAGAGATTCACTGTCTGATGACTGTTTGTGACAAGCTGACACGTTTTAATTAGGCACCGGCATTTGTAAATGAACCAAATACGAACGAAACCAAACCGAAAAACCTGAATATGTATCCAATTTGTAAAAATAACCCAACGGATAAATCTGAAAACAGAAAAAAAAAAACCAAAAAGCTCAAACTCCAAGATCTAAGTTAGTACCCAAAATCAGTGTTTGAAACCTAAATAAGTACTTCGAATATTTAATTTTATTATTATTTTGATTTATTATGTAAAAATATTGAATCCTAAGTAATATCAAGCAAACATGAGATGAGTTTGAATCCAAAATAGGTATTAGAAAGAGTTATAAAACAAATCTGAGTACGAAATATTATTAATCGAACTAGACAAAACCTGAAACAGATCTAGGAGGCTAAACCCAAAGACCTGTTCTGAACACGAATGTTCATGCACTTTTGGTGCAAGATGTCTTTGCCACTTTGAGACTTTAACTGATGGGTTAAATCTCTCTTGTCATTGGTGATAGGTTCACTGTGAGACTTTAACTGATGGGTTGAACACATTAAAGCCATGGAAGTTCAAGATAGCCTACGACAAGCTTGTGGTCGCTTGCGGTGCAGAGGCCTCCACTTTTGGTATCCAGGGAGTTCTAGAAAACGCCATCTTCCTCCGTGAGGTTCATCATGCTCAGGAGATTCGCAGGAAGCTTCTTCTTAACCTCATGCTCTCTGATACTCCTGGTAAGTGATTAAAAAGGAAGAATCTATAACTATAAACCCTAAAGTCTAAATTAGTTAATTCTAAGGAAATTTTTCAAAAAAGAATCTATCTATCTATCTCCTGAAGAATCAGAATTATTAGCACGGAACACTTTCTTTTAAATTAGGAATATCGAAAGAGGAGAAACAGAGGCTGCTCCACTGCGTTGTGGTTGGGGGTGGACCAACTGGTGTAGAGTTCAGCGGTGAACTCAGTGACTTCATCATGAAAGATGTTCGTCAACGTTATGCTCATGTGAAGGACGACATTCATGTTACTTTGATTGAGGTTTGTTTTCAAGAAGTTGCGCCTTACGGGTGTTTCATCACTTTCACAATGGTCTCTGTATTTTATGATTATTTACAGGCCAAGGATATACTTTCTTCTTTTGATGATCGCCTCAGACGCTATGCTATCAAGCAGTTGAACAAAGTGAGTTCATTTATAACATATAAAATGCTTTTGTGCTCACTTTTATGGATATTTTTTCACATACTATTTATTAGTCTGGAGTGAGGTTTGTGCGTGGGATTGTGAAAGATGTGAAGCCACAGAAGCTAATCCTTGACGATGGCACGGAAGTTCCCTACGGACTCTTAGTGTGGTCCACTGGTGTAGGTCCTTCTCCTTTTGTTAGCTCTCTTGATGTCCCGAAGGCTCCTGGTGGAAGGTTAGCTCATTATAAACATCGCCACATGATACCTTTTTTGCTAAAAATGTTCCACAACGGCTAGACTCTTTGTATGTTTTGTCTCTGTATAGAATTGGCATTGACCAATGGATGTGTGTACCTTCTGTACAAGACGTGTTTGCCATTGGTGACTGCAGTGGATATCTTGAGACCACTGGGAAACCGACTCTTCCTGCTCTCGCTCAGGTAAGATTGATAAGTTTCATAATCGTTTAACCTTCTCATGTCTTGTTATACCTTTCCTTCTACGTTACTACTCAATGAAGGTAGCTGAGAGAGAAGGCAAATACTTGGCAAATCTACTAAATGAGATTGGGAAAGCCAATGGAGGACGAGCCAATAGTGCTAAGGAGATAGAACTTGGAGTTCCCTTTGTGTATAAGCACCTTGGAAGCATGGCAACAATCGGTAGATACAAAGCCCTAGTGGACCTCCGTGAGAGCAAGGTAACAAAGATTTGAATGAAACTAAGTAGTAAAACAATGTGACTGAGAGAGATTACTTCGGCAGGACGCAAAAGGGATATCAATGACTGGTTTCGTGAGCTGGTTCATATGGAGATCGGCGTATCTGACTCGAGTCATCAGCTGGAGAAACCGCTTCTATGTCGCTATCAACTGGTTCACCACTTTCGTCTTTGGCCGTGACATTAGCCGTATCTGATGTCTGTCCGAATCCACCAGCGTTTTGATATCGGTTTACTTTACACGGCATCATTTTGTACAAAAGTACAATAACATAAGCGAGACTCATAAGGTTTTAAGATTGTCCTTTTCGTGTTTTTTTTTGACATCACTCTTATTTTGTGTGGTTTATTATATCTTTTACTTTTACGGCGGTAACGAGGAATCTAACACACCATAGTCATAATGCTTCTATAGTATACTGATGCTGTTTTATCATCAGTTCTGCCGCTTCTATAATATACTGCTGCTGTTTTATCATCAGTTCTGCCAAGCATACAGTTTTGCAGCATAGCGCTTAACATGTGGTAGAGCTGTCGACTCGACTCGATCATTTTCTTCCCTTTGATTCTTTTGTCTACTGGCCCAAGGTTGTATAACATTTTTTGTGTCGAAGTCTTCTTTTATATCTTGGGCTTTTTAATAATACATTTAAGATGTTAAAAAGGGGTTTCGTAGATACTTAATTGATTTCATTAGTTGAGCAATTTATATCTACTAATAAATTAAAAAAGCACATGTAATTCAATTTGTAAATGTCAATCTGATGATTCTAGTTACAATGACTGCAATAACCGATATGTGAGTATTTGTTGGAAATTTAACTCAATTACAATACCCTACTTCTCTACTAACTCCGATGTGGTTGGGTCAAAGGCCGGTGACACCACAAAAAAAAAAAAAAAAAAACTAACGAGTCAATTCTATCCTCCATGCAGCGACATCCCTCCGAACTCTAACGTCTCCCTCGGGATTTTTCATCCAACAAGGATTGGATCGTGTTTGACGCCTCCTGCCACCACAAAAGAAGTTTAGTTTTTATTTCCTGAATCTGAGAGAACATTAAGTAGAGAAGGATAAGAAGAGGAACCTCTAGCTTATTTCTGAGATCTTCTTCCTCCTTGTCGCGTCTGTCTCTATCCTCTGAGAATATGTCGATTAGACTCTCTTGCTCTTTCTTCACTTCTTCCAACTCGTCTTTTGTTCTTTGAACCTACACAACAACAGGGTGGACTGTTAGCTTATAGGTTTGCAAGGGCAGGACATATTTAAATGTGTTTAAATGAGTAGAATTTAATATACCTCAGCTTCAAGTTTCTTGCGAAGCTCTTTCTCACGTCGCAGCTCCTCTTGCAACAACATGTACACTGCTTCTTTTTTATTTAGCCTGAGAATAAGAAAAAACACAAAGCAGCGATAAACATGAATCCTTTAGGCAAAATTAAAATGGTAAGTTGGTAACAAACCTCTCTTTTAACGTTTCATTCTCATGCTCCAGTTGACTGAGGGTACGTGAATCAGCAGAACTTGGCTTTGGTGGTTCGAAGCTCTGCGAGAAGGAAGTACAAATAGGGTATGTTCATAATCCTATTTACCCGGAGAAAATAGGGAAAACAAAGAAACAGTATGGTAGGACCTTCTCAGGAAGCTCAGTGACATTTTCTTCACTCGAGGGATCGTAATCTGAGTCTTCATCACTGTTGACATCTTCTACAGCTGGAGGAGCTCCTTTAGCCTTTGCTCGTCCATTTAATTTGGAAGAGGTGTTTCCATGTTTACCACTTCTCTCTGATGATGATGATACAGAACCGACTCCTTTAGAATCTCTAACAGATCCTTTCCCTCCTCGATTCACATTTGTCCTTGACTCGAAGTTTTCTGCAGCAGCAGTAGTTGGAGTTGGATTTTTAAAGCTGGACGACGCAGCAGCTCTTTTCCTGGTTGAGACGGTATATTCTGGTGATGATTCTACAAAGTCCGAGAAAATTGTTTAGCACACGTTTTAAAACTCGGATGCGTACAAAAATAAAAGATGTTGTACCTCTGTCTTCAGAGTCTTTAACGGACTTTTTGCCCTGTGCTGAAACATATCCAATTTTGTGACAGTTCAATCTCCTGAATAAATCAGAAGCGCAAAGAGTCAGTGAAGCATCCGAGCTTAAGAAGCGGCAATTTCTAAAAGCAAGAGAAGAGCAACAAACCAATAATTCTTCTGCATTATAATAAGACGTGTCTCGAGTCTAGACAAAACTGTTGTACGCTCAAAACCTTGCTTATCATGAGCAGGCTCAACGAAATCAGCTTCCAGAACACCTTTAGCACCAGAATAAACTAAGCATTAGACTTCACACTAAAAGAGCCAATCATATATCATAGACCTCTTTCCTGTTAAAATGCCAGATACCTATGATTCCACGACCTTGACTTCCTGCTGCATTCCATATCCTCCAAAATGGCTGACAAAACAAGTGGGAAAGAGTTAGAAAAAGAACAAAACTGACAGAAACATTATAAGCCAAAAGAAAGAGAAACCTTAATAAGGCGATTCTTGTGGTAAACATTGAAGCCTTGAACATCAACGTGATGTTTTGCATCCTTAACAAATCCAATGGTCACAACAGCAGACATCTGTTACAACACACAACCAAATATAGTTATATTTAGAAACTGCTCAAGTTCTTCAAACAAATTTGCAGGAAGAAGTTGGGAAAAAAACATACATTTGCAAAATTAGATTGTCCACCGGGACCATCTTTTGGACGATAAGTGATTTGGTCTGTGTGCATCATGTCATTCACAATGTTGTGATGCTCAACATCTCTTCCTCGGAGAATGATACGGAACTCATGTGGAACTCTTAGGTATAGAATAGATACATAACTCTGGAGACAAGCCAAAAGGTAACAAATGAATTTCGTAAAAAAAAAAAAAAAAAAATCTGACAACTTTTTTAAGCACCATTGGATCCCTCTGTTTCAGTAGTTTAAGAACTTTCTCAGCGATAGTAGCAAGAGAGTCTAAACCAAACTAATCGAAAGAAAAAAACAATTTCAACTGCCCACTTTTAAGGAAAGACGGATAGAATATTCATACTCTGAGTGAATGCTTGTATGTCAGGAAGTGTCTAGAGTTAGGGTACTGAGTAGCCATACTGATACTTTTCTCATCCCGATTGACCCCTCTAAGTTGGATATCCTGCAACAACACGTGTGTCAAGTATACGAATACAGAAAGCTTTTGCATCTTTGCAGATCATATTCACAATGAAAACACACATACATGTGGATCCGTGTCAAAATCAAGTTCTAGCAGTCCTTGGTCATCTTCCCAGAGGTTATATATGATTATCCTTGTGCCATGCTCCTTCATTAGATTAAACTAAAACAGCCATAGAGCAATAGATTAGTGGAAATATTCTCAAAATAGTAATAAAGAGGTAGTAATGTTTGAGAACCCACATCAAAAGAGTGATAGAGATCAGCATCCAAATAAACCATAGCTATTGAATATTGTTAAAATAAAATCACTAAAACCAACTCCTTTGTGTTACCTGGCAAAGAAGTTCCTCTTCAGTAGAGAATGGCGACCATTGAATTATCGTTTCAACGTTCTTATTCCAATCACTAACTGAAGACCGTAATATTGGACTCCATTCTGAACCATTTCTTTCGTAGTCGAGCTTACATTTAAATCACAATCAGAAGAATATTAGAAGAGATAGAATTAGCTATTTTCAAGGATACGTAGACAAACAGTTAACTCTGAAGCAGACATAGGTTTTCAAGGAGTTTGACGCCTAATTTCTATTGAAGTTGTAAAGCATGAACAAACTAAGAAACCCGACATCAAAGCATACTCCAAAACTGTATTTCAGACAAAGGCTACTCTGGTCTACATAACTTTCTTATGCTTAGAAATCAGTCACATGGTATCAAATATTCCACGGATTATCAAGGGTTATATGAATGGTTATTTCATACAGTTCGCTTACCATGGGTACAACAATGTCCTCTTTTCCAGTGCTCTTCAGAAATGTGTATGATAGCAGCCCAATTGTCTGTGTGAAGCTAAAACCAACATCAAGTAAACAGAACAATGTAAAGCCTTTGTTGATCTTTAACAATAGAAAACACACATAATCCAGTAAATATCATCAAAGGCAAGACCGCTAATAGAAAACGAACCTATCTCCATCTTTTCCAGGGGAACGTGAGAATACAATAACATCCGCTCCGAGTCTCATAGTACTAGTCTTGAATCCATTGCCATCTACAAAAGCACATGAACTTAAGAGTCTTGATGTAAGCATTTAAAATATATAATATTGGAGGTAGAAGAGCCCTTACACTGTCCAATGGTGTTTGCAAGTTTGCTCTTGGCAGAGTATCCGAGAGACATACAGTGTCGCATCTTCTCAGGATTCATTCCACCTCCATTGTCTGAAAATTCAAACATATGTACAACATCACCAAAACGTGATACAACAGAACTAAAAAAAATCTCAATAGAAAAAACCTTCAATCAAGAGCATCCTGCTTCCATCTTTCCTATTGTTTAGCATGTTAACATTAACATATGTAGCTCCACTGTGAACCTGATAGAAATAGTAAAAGCGGTTTAAGCAATTGTAATGTTTCCCAGAAAAGAAAAGAAAAGATCCCAACCTCATCTAGAGCATTGTCCAAAAGCTCAGCAAAAGCTGCAAAAATATGAAACAAACATATTCTGAATCGAACCTGATAAAAGAATGAAAACTAGATTCAAAGAGGAGTACCTCCAAGAGCCCACTTGTGACTTGTTGCGTTAGAATGCAAGAACTTAGGATGGACTCTCACGTGATCAAACCCACCTGAACAAAAAAAACAAAAACCATTAGGGTTTGTGTTCCCAAATCCCATAAACTTTATGGACAATAGAGAAGCGAGCTTTTGCACCTGCAGAGACTTCCCAATGACCACCAGATGTCCCTTCGTAGTCCCCAGCTTTCCAGAACTGCTTGCAAGACGGCGACGAAGGAGGCCGCACGACGTTACAAGGCGTCGCCGGAAGAGCAACTATCGCTTGTTCCGATGATTGTTCCTCTACCGCTACCCTCTTCGCCGGAGTATTATTGATAGTACCGCTTCGCGCTCTCTTCTCGCCGACGATTCTAGAAGCATCGCCGTCTTCTTCGTCGCTACTGCAGAGATCGATTACGGAGGGATTGTTTCCGTTAATGGCAGTGGGAGTTGGTAGATTCTCTTGCTTTACGCGGATATCCATTAGAGAAGACGAAAAGAAAGAAAGATGGTGAAGCGAGAAGAAGGCAAATCGATTTTTCAAAAAAATTGTATTAGAAAAAGCATTAATCGATCTCCGAGAAAAGGCTATTTTAGCCTTTTCATCATTTAATGATGCGAAACGGTGTGTCGAAAAAAAAATCGAAAACAAAATGATGCGAAACGGTACCGTTTTTGGCTCGTTTTCCTAATCCTTTCTTTCTTTCTCTTGAAGACTATGCAGCAGATCATTAGTCATCTTTGATTCTTACCACACTGTTTTTAAAGAGCTAATAGAGAATTGTGCTTAACCATTTTTTTTATTTTCTAGACAGAATTGTTATAATAAAAAGACAGATTCAATTTTTAATTATCCTCAATTTTATCTATATTGGACATGTTTTCTTCTTTATAAATGGAAAAAGTGGTTTATAAATTTCAAAAGTATGAAAACTATTAGACAAACTAGTAATCTGTATGGTTCATTTTATCAAAATACATATTCAAAACATGTTTTATATTATACCATACTTGAAATATAGTAATAATTCTAGTTACTTAATTAGTTTGGCAAACGGTTATATATATTTTTATTATAATTTGGTGGTTACCAGTGAATTTATAAGTATAAATATTATATGAAAATATATATTATTTATATAATGTCATAAATTTTGAATATTAATTAGAAATATTTAAAATATAATTTTTAACTTTAAATAGTTTTAAAATCTAAAATTTTAATACTGTTTTTTAGTAGCATAAAATTTAGTGATGATTCAATAATATTAATTTATATCATCTATATATATAAAGTTAGATCTTCTCTTCCCAGGATGTGCCACGTCAGCAGTAAAGTGAGGCAAAAGATGCCACTTGTCACTTAGTTATTAAGTTTCCTTTACTTTTTCGTTTTGCTTTCATATGTTTTACGGTTTAATGGCTGGGTTTCGTTCTTATTTTCTTGGGCATTTAAAAACAATACTAAAGCCTCTTACATAATCTTCTTCAAGAATGGAGCCGTCGACATTTAGGGTTCATCGTTCTTCGATCTCTGAGCTCAAGCAACAATGGTGTCTTCCAGGGGGGTTTTCTTGGTAAATCTATGAATCAAACTCCGTTAGATCCGTTGCGTCTGAGATTCATCTCCTACGAAAGGTTAGCCTTTGTTGCGTAAAATCATTTCAGAAATCCTAAAAATACTATAAACTTCTCATTATTTACGGACCCATCGCAAAATCTCATTGTTTCTCCAGATACCCAAACTCTCTCAATCATACGTCAGTTGTGATTTTGATATGTTTTATGTTGAACTAGGTTTTCACCTCTTTTCATTTCAAAAACTGTAAACCTCGATTGTTAGGTTCTTAATAGATTAGTCATTCAACATTGATACGCTGAATAACTTCTAGGGTTGCACCACCGTTTTACTAATTGCCGAGGAAATCATCCCTTCTCTGCTTCTGTTGATTTCAGAAGTTTTAAAAATGTGATTAGCATTTATTGGTTTTAAAGGTTCCAGAATATGTGTTCTTATATATAAAAAAATCGATAAATTTAGTTTCACTGTGGTTATGAGTTGAGTTTCATTGTTGATTCTTCCAGATAAACAGTCTTTTCTTTTCTTTGTTATTTGTTTGGCATGAACAATATTGTTAGCATAGTGATTTGATTATTTTAATCAACATTTATGTTATCCCAGGAAGAAAAAAAATAGAGTGTGGAGGAAGAGTCATTGAGGGATGAATCTAACAAAGAATATATGACATCGAGTATAACTGAGAAAACGGAAACTCCAAAAGCTGAAAACATGGATGAAGAGTCGTTATAGAATGGTACTTTCTCTCAAGAGACGAAGCTCAAGAAACCCGAGAAAGTTCTGCCTTGCCTGCGATTCAACAGCATGGAGACCAAGGGCTGCTACTAGAACTGGTATGCAAGAAATGTCAGAGGTATTGGACAGCTGGTGGAACGATGAGGAACGTTCTGGTCGGTGCAGGGAGACACAAAAACAAGAATCTGGCTTCTCATAATAATTGTATTGTAAGTATAACATTTGCGAAAGCTATGCTATGCAGAAGACGACTGCAGAAACCGCTGATCTTCAACATCCTAATGGGACCATTCTCCTCCACACTTTAGCTCTGAATCTCTGATTCAGTCCTCTTCGAATCAATGAAATCAGGGTTGAATCTTCTTAAAAGTCAATGCTAAAGACACAAACCAGGTTGCAAGAAGCCAATAAAGCGATTGCATATTACGGTTCCTTTAACGTCAAATAAAAGCCGGAACAATCAGCCAGTTACCAAAAATTCTGCCATTTTCCAAAACCACCACCAACTTGGCTTTACGCTTGGAACGGTGTTTCATCAACGGTTGTACCGTTTTACCTTCACCCACCATACAAGAGCTGTTCATGAGTTTCACCGGAACAGCATAGCCTAGACGCCATAACCCACATCACCATCTGGTAGATTATAAAAGCAAAGCACAGAGATGCATGTGGGTTCCAAAACGCCGAGGATAGATGATCTAGAGGAAGCCGCTAAAAATTTGATCTAGAAAAACACTAGGGATCAAGAAGGATGAAAAAATCAGACTTTCAGGGCTTTAAGGTCATCAAACAATGAAAAAAAACAGTCGTTCTGAAAGAAAACTTTCAAGAAGACCACTGGAGTTGCAAGCCATCCTACTGCGCTTTCTAGGTCATCAAACTACTAAGAAAGCTCACAAAAGATTTTATAAGCTCATAAAAGATGTGGGTTTTGGGTTGAGTCTTGCGTTCCAAGAAAACAAAGCTAATTCTTTTTTGTACATATAGCTTTATATATACGATGGTCGATATGAAGAGGGCCGGGATAGTTAGTTTTTGGGTTGCAGAGTGAAATTTTGTTGTATCATAAATGGGAAGAATCCAAACTTCAGTTACATAAATCTTGAAAGATTCTGCAAGTAATCCTAGAATCTAATTTATCATCATTAACCATTGTGTTCACATATAAATCATACATCCTAAAATCCAATCCATGTTAATCATGACATATGGTTTAACCAGCCAAAAAAGAAGACTTAAAGAGTGCTCAGAATCAAAGGAACTTCTTTCTGATTAAGAATTTTTCCAAAATGCTCAGAACTCTGATTGTTCATATAGAGTTTGAAACAAGTTATTTTTTTTTGAAACAAGTTGTTTCAAAGCACTTTGAAAAAATGATATTCAATGGTTCCTTTCATTTTCTTCAGAGATCATGTTACACTAAATTAAGTTTGAGTTTCTCTCTAATTCATTCCAAGTATATTCATTATTTATTTTTTTATTTATTAATTTATTGACACAAACTTTTTATTTAATTCAATTAACGTTTTTATAAAATTATAAAAAATCTATTTAGTTGTTATAAAAAATATTTTGTTTACTAAACTCATAAATCTATTTTAAAACATGTATAATGATAATAAATTTACATAACTACAAAATAGTTTAGTTTTATTTAAACATCATAGAACACATTTTAAGAGAAAATAAGTTTATTTAACTTCGTTTCGTTTAAATTTTAAATTAGTTCATACATTTTTGAAATTATATATTTTTATCCTCCGTTGTTTCAACTTTCAGAAGTAAAACTTATCTTTCATCTGTAATGAGTGCATCATAATCACATTCACCTTTAATTACTATGTTGTAAAATTTTTTATATGTATACATTATATTATGAATTATATTTTTCTTTTCTTAAAGAACACGTCCATTCGTAACAACAAATCATGATTGCCGAACTCCAAAAGCATTTTCAACATCTTTCTATGTGCTAAAAGTACATGATCAAATATCAATAGTAGTTAACATTTTAGAAAAACAGATCACTGTTTTTTTAAAAAAAAAGAATTACTTACGATCATAGGAAAATATTTAAAAATATAAAATGTTCTTATGAAATTTTAATGGAGAGATTATATTTTAAACAAATAGTATAATTTAACTTTTCAAAATATACTTATTTTGTAAATATATATTAAAAATTTAAGACATTTATATATTAATTATTTGTTACTTACCCGCCCGTAGGGCGGGTTAACCCCTAGTTATAAATACTAGGGTCAGAATCTCCGCATAAACGTGGGGTTATTGATGTTGGTGTTGTGTTATTTTTATTTGTGAAGGAGCGATTTATGTTTGGAAGTTCTTTTTGAGATTGTGAAGTGGATTAGCCGAGTTATTGATTTATAGAAGTTTGTGGTCAGAGGTTTTGTAAGTAAATGTTGTTGATATGTGTATGGATTGTTTTGTGTTTTGTTTGTTTTATTTGACTTGCGTAGATATGTGTATATATCTTATTATGGTATTAAAATGTTGTTTTAACTGTAGCCTATGACTATCTCAAAAACAATCAAGAGCCTGCTCTCAGCCTAACTGCGTGGCTACATCGCAGCCGTTTATGCAATGCTTACGTGAGCTATGTTTGTTTACGAAAGTCGCATATCACCATGTAAACATGTTGTGATGCATTTAGTTGTGGACATTATCAATATGCAAAATGCCGTCAGCCCTGTCTTTTTAATATATAAACTTTGTAATTGTCCTTCTCCTGTGAGAGAGTTTGCCGGAAATTAAAGAGAAAAACATTTAAAATCATATATATAAATGGATTCAAAATCATAGCCACTTAGAAAATTCGAAACAGACGAAAGTTAAGTGGAGTTTGTTGGGATTGTGAAATCTCATGTCCAACTATTTATTGTCCGATTAGTACGATATTGTCTACTTTGGGCTTAAGAAGCTGGTGCGCATGGATTTACTTTTGGGTTCCTTCCCAAAAAAACCTCGTACTAATTAGAGTTGGACATCTCTTTATGTATTAGACACTTCTTGTCTAAACTTCTGATGTGGGACTTAGATTGACATCTCACAGGGTTGACAACAGCCGGGGTTGGAACCATCACTCACATGTGCGTTTGCGGCTATTCTCTTTCGCTTCAAAACCGGGAGGATTTGGTTCATTGTCTCCTGCTGCAGCAGTATTACTGGCAGATGCAGCTGCTTCTCCAGCTTCCTCTTCAACAACTGGAGCTTGGTTGTTGAAGCTACTCTATGAGATAGTTGTAAATGTGTTATTTCAAATTAGCAAGAAGAAACGTTTTGGTTTGGTGTCAAAGAAGCTATTGTCACTTACTGTAGAGATGGTGAAGGTACAATGGTTTGATGTGAAAATGTATGAAGTGACACATATCTGGAAAACGTATTCCTTCCTAGCAAGCTCTTCAAGACATGTCGGTAGTTCCTGCCCTCCAACGCCATTCATCTGTAGTTTGTTTCAGGGTTCAGAGGCATTCAGGGTGACTATGACAATTGTAAAAGGAGACAAATGTAGTGTAGGTGGAAAAAACACAACAACTCAAGAGCCAGATTTGTCCAGTTTATGTTGGATCCGGTGCAAGCAACGAACGACCAGCCATTTTGTTGGATGGCCTCAACAATACCAGCTCTACAAATGAAATCAGCTTCTTGTGTCTTCACAAAGTCAATACAGTTACAATAAACAAATGCTATTTTCAAGTGAAAAAGACAAAATTAATGGAATATAATTTAAGACAAAAGCTGAAAAAGACACGTCAGCAAAGGAGACTCCAAAGGCGATTAGGGTTTTCGAAAGTTTTGGACTCACGCAACACCTTTCCCAGCCGATGTCGGCGCCGGAATCTCCTGTAGTTCCGGTGGCGGAACCGGCGTCGAGTAAGGATGGTCCAGTGAAACAAGTAAAGGCTTCATGGGCGAAAGTTGTTGAGAATGGCCCGTCTCTT